>JAINUG010000091.1:857500-917500 GCA_029706075.1 Aldrovandia affinis | reverse complement strand
CCGAACCCTTCCACGTGCGCTTGTACAACTGTGTTCCTGTGTCCTGACTGTGTACCATGCTGTTCACTGATAGGCATTATCACCAGAATTTCAGCCGTTGCAGAAAGCTGACTCATGATTCAACATTAATATCTCTGTAATGTTTTGGTCTGGTAAAAGAATAAGCAGACTATTGAACAGAGTAAAAAGTGCACTTTTGTTGTAGCTGCGTTGTTGGTCACAGCCGATACCTCGTACCTGTAGGGCACGGTGTCGTTTCATTGCTACCCACGGAAGAATCTTACAGGTTTTTTTAAGTACACAGAGAGAGTGTACGTTTTAGTTTTTGTGTAGCTCCTTTCTGAGCTCCATACGAAGCACTTGGAGTACTTTGTTTATAAATATAAATATATATATATTTAAAGGCTCATGTTTTTGCGGTTTCTTGTGTGGAAGGCAGTTCATGTGTTCCCTCTGAGCTTGTGAACAGGTTCTGTGGTTTTGGTTAAAAGGCATGCAGTGATATTTGTGTGTGTGTTTGTGTGTGTGTGTGTGTGTGTGTGTGTGTGTGTGTGTGTGTGTGTGTGTGTGTGTGTGTGTGTGTGTGTGTGTGTGTGTGTGTGTGTGTGTGTGTGTGTGTGTGTGTGTGTGTGTGTGTGTGTGTGTGTGTGTGTGTGTGTGTGTGTGTGTGTGTGTGTGTGTGTGTGTGTGTGTGTGTGTTCCTGCAGGGTGGGGTCTGTGTGCTGCCAAGGCTCAGTATCCGATCGCTGACATGGTGAAGATGCTGAAGGAACAGGGCAAGTCTGTCAGGTAGGACTGCTGCTGATGGGAACACTGTTCAGTGTGCTGCTGCTGCACTAAAATCCACTGTTTCTGTTTTTAGTAACAGGGTTCCCACACGTCATGGAAAAACCTTGAGAATCATTATGTCATGGAAATGTCTGATTCCATGTAACTGTTGCCACGGCTGTTCTCTCTCTCACACACACACACACACACACTGAGATGTGTATTTGCACTGGCAACAAAACGTGTTATGAAAGTAAAGTCAGTTTTTGCGTCAGTCGCAAAAAACTATTGTCATTGAAAACCTGACATTTGTCATTGAAATGTCACGGAGAATGGAGATGTGATTTGAGTGGAAACCCTGTAATACGAACACGGGCAGGAACCTGTCTTTCTTTGTTTGGTACGAAGGTTCGGCATCCACCCCGTGGCGGGTCGCATGCCGGGGCAGCTGAACGTGCTGCTGGCCGAGGCTGGAGTTCCCTACGACATCGTGCTGGAGATGGACGAGATCAACCACGACTTCCCAGGTTACAGTCAAACATGTTTTTTTAAAATGTTTAATTTATTTTCAGATTTTCTTCCGTTTTTCTCCCAATTAGGTAGCCGATTACTCCCGCTACTCTTAGTTCAATCCCCTCCCTCGTAGTTCGCTGCCGTAGCTCCACCTACTGAGCCACACAGAACCACGCTCTACCTACTGAACCACACAGAACCACACTCTACCTACTGAGCCACACAGAACCACGCTCTACCTACTGAGCCACACAGAACCACTCTCTACCTACTGAGCCACACAGAACCACGCTCTACCTACTGAGCCACACAGAACCACACTCTACCTACTGAGCCACACAGAACCACGCTCTACCTACTGAGACACACAGAACCACGCTCTACCTACTGAGACACACAGAACCACGCTCTACCTACTGAGACACACAGAACCACACTCTACCTACTGAGCCACACAGAACCACGCTCTACCTACTGAGCCACACAGAACCACTCTACCTACTGAGACACACAGAACCATGTTTAAGAGCATTTTGAATTTGGCAGTCCTGATTGTTGTATGTGTACATGTGTTGTTGCTTTAAATAGGTAGGCAGTGTGGTATAATGGTTAGGGAACTGGGCTTGTAACGTTAAGATTGCAGGTTCAATCCCCAGGTGGGACACTGCCGTTGTACCCTTGAGCAAGGTACTTAACCTGAATTGCTTCAGTTAATATCCAGCTGTATAAATGGACTGTAAAGAAATGTAAACTAAGTCGCTCTGGATAAGAGCGTCTGCTAAATGCCTGTAATGTAATGTAAATAGTCCCTGCAGGGTTACACTTCAGAGCTGGTCTTTTGTCTTTGCGCAGAAACGGACCTGGCTCTGGTCATCGGAGCGAACGACACCGTTAACTCCGCTGCCCAGGAGGACCCTAATTCCATTATTGCTGGCATGCCAGTTCTAGAAGTCTGGAAATCCAAACAGGTACGATATGCCCGTTACCCCCCTTTCCCTTAAACGCCTCTGTAACCGAGCTGGTTCTGCCTGCAGCGAGTTTCAAACCGAGGATCACGACGTGACGAGAGAGCGATTTAGCCCAGCTGAGCTAAAGACTCAAGTCCCTAACTCTGGGAACTAATCACACTCTTATCCACGTCACTTTCTGTAGTGGACGCTCACGTACCAGAGCTCATCCACTACACCTCGTTGTTTCAGATGTGTAATCTGGTCCAGGCTTTGCTAAATTCCCTAAATGTAAACGTAATCTATTACCGCTGCGAGAAGCACTGCTGCCTGTTCTGCATTTCACTCTGGTTTCATGACACTTAGAAATACTGACCAGTAGCCAGGATTACAGTTTCATAGCCATTTGTCTCTTGCGTAGCGCAAATATCTCTGAAGTGCTATAGTAGCTAAACAATGGGGGATTAACGCTGTGTGTGGCTTCTATGAATTCATTCACACCTTCGGTTTGGTTTGTGAACTTGGGGCTGCCCTGTTCTTCCGAAGCCGTTTTGGAACACGTCGCTGAGGATTTTGGCATCTTAATGCATTTCGGCCTGTCTTCTTGATAAACGAGTTTTTAAAAATATATATATATCAGTTGGTGTGCTATGTTTATATATTTGACTTTAAAACCCTACTAACTCAGAGCTCTGTCTGCTTCTCCCCTCAGGTCATCGTGATGAAGCGTACGTTGGGGGTGGGATACGCAGCGGTGGACAATCCTATTTTTTACAAGCCCAACACGGCCATGCTGCTAGGGGACGCCAAGAAAACGTGCGACACCTTGCAGGGCAAAATTAGAGAGGCCTACTACTAGACGGAGCACCTAGAACTTTGTACCTTTTATGATCAAAGATGAGTTTATGAATACATGTTCAGTGCAGTCCTTATGCAGTTCTAAATAGCAGATTCCTTAATTTTTCACTGTGTAGCCTAGTGACGATTAAAACCTACTCAATGAAATGGTGACTAAAGTGTAGAGATTACAACCTAAGGCTATGCCCATTTTTGCTGATTACTCAAAAGATCTTAAATCTGACATGAATTAATTTATCCAACTGCATGTGCTGATCTGATTTGTAAATAAAGTCTTTAAATGTGTGGACTGGATGGAATTCTTTCTTCCATGGTGTGTGTTCATCTCTGATAGCACTTGGCTCACCTTAGCCTTCATCTTCTGGAACATCCCATGTAAGACAATACAAATACTTTTAATATACAAATGATTGTTTAATCGACTAAAATGCAATTGAATCAAACAATGAATTGAGAAATGATTTGACTAATTTAGCACAGAATTAAATCTTGTCAATAAAATAAAACCAAACATTCAAATTAAATAACTATTTCATCAAATTGCCCTGTAATTAATTTTTAATATCATTTTTATTGATTTTATGTACTGCAATTCCATTTGGCATAATTTCTCAAAGCGGGAGCACTTTCATAGTTTAATGTTGCTCACACACGGTGTGCCCTTCAAAAGCCCTGCCGACTGACGTACGTCTAAGTTATCTTAACTCAACTCTGTCTATGAGACGACCCAGCCAATCAGAATTGTGCATTGTGCCTCCTGGCCTCGTCATGTCTCAGACTGAATTGGCCAAGGTTGATCATGTTAGTCCAGCAGCCAGCCACACAGCTAGTGTTAGTTAACCTCGTCCCAGGTAACTCATCAAACTTGTCAAATCATTTAATCAACTCATTATTTGATTCAACCATAATTTCTTAATTTAATTTTCATCAGGTAGTGACCTGTTGTGTCAAATGTTAGCCCCAGCATGTCCCCAGAATAGACACAAGTTACCCCCAGCATGTCATCCTCCAACAGAGTCATGTGACTTCCTGTACCCATAGCATTCATGTGGTGATGTCATCCTCCAACAGAGTCATGTGACTTCCTGTACCCATAACATTTCATCCAAATAATTAAAGTCAAGACAGGGGAAATCCCATTTTAATGTATTTTTCACAATTCATCTGAATAGAATGGACCAATACAGAGGAAACATCGCATACACTATCCACGTTCATATCTGTTGCTCTGTTGAGTCTCTGGTACTCCTGAAAACCAGAAAATGATTATCTGGTGTTGACGGATGAAAATCTTCGCCAGACTGGAAGGGTCACTAAGGGTTCGCTTGTTCGCACCGTGCGTGGCTGCGTGGTCACAGCTTCCCGGCGCTGTGCTTGGCTTTGTTGATCAGCTGGTGCAGGTAGGAGTAAAAGAAGAGCAGGTTGTCGTACTCGCCCTGATACTCCTGAGACAGACACTGGACGTGGTAGTCCTTCAGGAAGTAGTAGATCGCCTCGATCGTGGCCAGGTACGTTTCGGGAGATCCCTTCTGGTGACGCCAGAAACAGGTCTTCCTCGTCTTCAGTTCCACCTGAAGCAAGGCTGGGGGGGGTGATGATTCAGTGGTGGACCCTGATGAAGTACATTTCTCAAGTATCTGTGCTTAAGTATTTCCATTTTTAATTTATTTGTTTTCTTTTGTCCCAATTTGGTAGCCAATTACACCCGCTATTCTTGGGTCAATCCCTCCCTTATAGTTTGCTGCCATAGCCCTGTGACTGGTAGTGACAAAGGCGAAGTATCGTCTCCTCCGAGACAGCACTTGCCATGATGTCGACCATAACTCTGGCACCCCAGCCACTCCTGTGTGCAGCGAACGTCTTGTCGGCTTCTCTCCCCCCTGCCTGGGACAGACAGCCAATTGCCGCCCCCGTGGCACACCCGGCCATAGTCCATTTTTACTTTTATTTTTACTTTCACTTCCCTACATTTCAAAGACAAATTGTAAAAATGTCTTTGTAGGAAAAAACTTCTGTTTTTGTACAAAAGTTGAATGTAGAACTTTTTACTTTTACTGGTGTAATATTGTAACAGGGTATCTTTACATTGACTCAAGTAAAGGGTTTGTGTACTTCGTCCACCATTGGAAATGATACACAAACACAATTTTTTGTACAAAATCCCACTGCTACAAGAGCTTACTTTGGATTTCACTTTCCTTGAACAAATAAATCAAAACAGAGTCCCAGAGTGCAATGCAGCTCAAAAGCAGCCGTTACCTTGTAGCCGTTCGTCCGTGATGATTTTATTCGTCTGGTTCCAGGTGCTGTCGATGAAGACCACTCTCTGCAGCGGGCAGGCGTTCGGCTTGCTCTCTGCGTCGCGTGTGTCCTCTGACTCCTCGTCCCGCTTTAGTCTCTTGGAGCAGGGCTCCTCGAAGGAAGAGACGGACCTCCTCTGGGCGATCTCCAGCAGCTGCTCTGACATTTCCTCCACTGCCACTGCACCGGGACCTGGGAACACTAAAACAACCTGAAAACAAAAAGAACAGGAAGAGAGTAGATGGGTTAAAAAAAAAATAATTTGCATCTGTAAAAGTAACACAGTTACTGGTGTAACGGTAAAAGCATTCCCCCGGACTGCAGGTTGCCCACTGTGCCCGGGGTTTGAATCCCCCGGCTGCACCAGCCATGCTCTGGCCGGGAGCCACGTTTGGGGTTGGCGATTGGCTGTCCGCCCCAGGAGGGGGGGGGCTGGAGCATCCCAGCATGCATAGGGGGCGGGAGGCAGGAATAAACCCTGGACAGGTCGCCAATCTAGAGGAGGCGGATCATAGCCGGCCTCGGGCAATTTAGCTTGTCCAATTAGAGATGGGCAGCAGGCTGGACTGGGGGGGAAACCGGGTACCCGAAGAAAACCCACGAAATAGAACATGGCCTCCACAAGAAAGGGAGAAAAATTGGGGGGGAGGAATCTGAAATAAATGTATTAAAAAATAAAATATAATAAAATAAAGACTTACATTGTGTCTCTCGCCTTCATACTCCGGGATGCAGGGGTAGGTGTATATGGTGACGTCGTCAGGCGCGATGAGCTTCGCGTGCACCGCGGTGCTTTTCCCGTCCGTTTCATTCGGGTGCTTGATGACGTCAATCTTAAGAGGAAGCTGCGAATGCGTGGATAATTTTTCACATTATTTGTGTGAAACAGTTATGATATTTCATGCAACAAATATAAGATTGGGTTTTTGTTGTTTTTGTATAGATCTATAAACGTGAAACAAGTACGTTGTACTTTAAACCTTAAACCACGTTTTTTTGTTAACTGTTGCTGTTAGAGCAGAATAATTACTTGGCACTTGTTACAAAAATGTAACCCTACAGTATAGAGTTTGTGGAGAACTGCCAGTCCAGCCACAGATATGCAAAACTTGAAGAGGCATTTAAAAAAAAAAAAAAAAGCTGTCAAAAATGATAACCGACAGCATTCCAAAAAGAAACTGGACCGGATTTCTACTTAACGTTTAATGCAGGATTGACCATAAATGCCAGTGCCCGGACTGATGGGGACCACAATCACATTCATAGCTTTGATCCATCACAGGAAATACAAGAGGCTTACGCGTTTGTAAACTCGAGTTGTTTTCATGAGCACTGGCGGGGACAATAAGATCGATCCAACCAAAACAAGCAAAACAAGCAAAACAAACAAGTTAAATCCAGTCAACCCGTCGTTTACTGTCCTTAAATACATACAACGGGACATTCATTCGACTGTGCCAATGCAAGCTTACTGCCTAAAAAAACCCCATACAATTTTACATTTACATTTTACATTTTAGGCATTTAGCAGACGCTCTTATCCAGAGCGACTTACACAGTTTACATTTCTTTACATGCAATCCATTTATGCAGCTGGATATTTTACTGAAGCAATTCAGGTTAAAGTACCTTTAGCTCAAGGGTACAACAGCAGTGCCCCACCTGGGATTTGAACCTGCAACCTCTAAGTTACAAGCCCAGCTCCCTTACCATTACACTACACTGCCAGCCCAATTTTTGTATGAACACTTAAGGTGCACGACCCATCAGACTAACCTTGAGTTTGGGGATGTCTCGTTGACTGACGCCTACTAACGAGAAACACGTGTAGCAATAAAACATCCTTGAACCGCTGCAGTTGGAACATTTCAATCTTCCCGTCAACTGCGCTTTCTCCAGGACCTCGTGCGACGCCAGTTTCAGGCCCTGAAGAGGCCGTTTCGCCTGCTCGCTTCCCAGAGATGAAGCACAGGTGGATGTTTTGCGGCAGTCGGGGGAGCCTAATAGCTCTCGTTTCTCGAGGCATCCATTGTCCTCGTTTGGTTTCGACGAATTGCTCTCGGCTGTGGGAGTCGTACCGGGCTTAGAAGCCATTATAATGTGTGCAATGCTCGCAAAGCTACAGCAAACTGCCTGTTATAAAGCCAGCGTTTAAAAGCATCGTTATCACACAACCCGATCTCCCATCGCCGTTCACGTGCAAGTGTAGACTGTGTTTGATGACAAAGATGTCACGAGGAAACGATACGTTAAGTCTCGCTGCGTACAAGTACAGTACTGCTATTCTAGCTGTAACCTATTCGCTAAACGTGTAAATGGATGGGTTAAACTAGCTGTAGTTATCCGGGTAGCAAACGTCGGTGGAAATGAATTGAACAAATATCGATCCCAGCCGAGTGTGACCCCGGACACGTCAAGAACAAGTTCCGGTGTCAACCGGAAGAGCAGAGTCGTTCTCTGTTGCCAAGGTAACACACGCCGAGAGAAGACGAGTCTGTTTGCGTTTTGTTTGTCCTTGGCTAGCTAGCTAAGCTAGCTAATCTTTCTAAAAAATATATGCACCACTCAATATGTTACTGACACGAACGTTAGAAAGCTAACGTTATTGCTGCAGTGTGAATATTTGACAACATTTTCTGACAATAGTAGCTGGCTAACGTTAGCTAGCCTGCTGCCCTTTTAGTCCATGTAACATTAAGACAGCTGTAATTTGGCTGACAAGAGGGAAGGTTGCTATATATTTTTGCTGGCAATAACTTATTGAATAAGCAATGTCCTCCTTCGTACGAGTTAGTTATTGTTGCTAGCTCGCTATACGTTACACGACAGTATTGCAGTGTACCTATCTAGCTATCGTGACAAATCACAGAAGGCTAAGTTAAGTTAGCTTGAAAGTGATAATTATGTTGTCGACCATAATTCGAACAGTTTACGATTTCAGAGGTTTATATTGATATGTCAAATGTAATTTTGCTTGACAGAATAGACAAAGATATTTTTATTTTGAAAGTAGACTTTATTGAGACGTCATTTCTTGCGGGCATTCCGTCTAAATCCACACACATTTGCATGTTCACAGAGATAACCGTTAGATAGATAAAGAAACAGACAAAATAACGCTAGTTTTGGTTATTTGGCCATCTGTATCACAATCAAAGACAGAACTGTAAGAGGGCAACTGTGAAACATGAGGACAGTATCGAAGTTATTCCCTTCCCATTAGCATTTTTAAAGGGTTGGCAGAAAGCTGGACCACATTTCTTGGACAAAGTCAAAGCCAGCAATTAGGCTCGTTTGAACATTAACTGGCAGTTCCTTTTCCTGACAGCATTTAGACAAAGCACAGCATAGGACACAATCATTTTGTGTGTGCGTGTGTGTGTGTGTTTATACATATTTCAAATAACGCATGTTTGTTCAAAGCTGTAATTTAACTATTATAATAATAATTACTGTATTTGAGCTCATGTTGTTGTGGTTGTTGTATTCGGTCATTATGTGCATTGAGTTTAAACCATAACTGTAATTGTATTATTTTATTGATTGATTTATTGATCGAATTTGAACTATCAATGCTCATCAAGGGACTGGTGTTGGAAATTAGCTTCGGCTACACACACATGTAACGTGCATTGGGCACTGCTTCTGCGGCTGTCAATGTTGTCTATGCTTGTCCTTTACAAATAAACGAATACATTGACAATACATCATTGTTAGGTATGTTTACTATCATAGGCATTCTAGTTTATTCGCCTTGACTAAATCATTGTAGGTAGATAGATTCTTTATTGTCCTTTACAGGAAATTTGTTGACACAGTCTACAAAAACCTCACATAAATTACATAAATAAAAATATACACACCACTTTTACATATACATACATTAAATATGTGCCCACATGCGTACATCCACATGTGTGCCTACATACACAGTCATATTCATCTACACATGATCATTACCGAGGTATTTTGTTCAGTGATGCTATGGCAGAGGGGACAAAACTCCTGCCAAAGCGTGCCCGTTTCCAGGCAAGGGTTCTGTATCTGCGCAGCAATGCTTATTGTACCACCAACTGCCACACTGGTGACTCACAGGTTCCATATTTCACTGTGCATCTCTGTTAAGCTGTACAGTAAACATGAAACGAAACCACTACACAACTTAACCAGTACTTTATTTTTTATTTTATTTCTCCTTTATTTAACCAGGTGAGTCCCGTTGAGATTTGCATCTCTTTTACAAGGGAGCCCTGGCCAAGAAGGCAGCAACATAAGTTTCCGCAATACAATACAACAACAATACAAGAAATACAATACATAGAATAACAATATACAAAAATACAATCTCAATTAAAACAGCTACAGACTTCCGTTTTTAAAGACTGTAACAAACCTTTAACCATCACACATTGAAGACATCCCCAAATATAACAGAACCAAACGATGAATAAATGAATTTGAGCCAATGCGTGTTGCATTGCCTGTTCCCAGGGAGCCACATGTTCTGTCCCAGACGCAGTGCTTTTCAGTCCCAGTTGGGGCTTTTGATGACATTAACCAATCAATGTCAGTGTTCTGGCAAACAGGCTGCAAATTGAGAGAGAGAGCGGTGCTGGCCAGCTGGCAGAATTTCCGCTCAACCACCAGTGGTGCAGCATTCAATTCAGAACCTGTTCTGAATGGTGGTTCTGTGTGGCAATGCTTGGGTTGCGGGTTCATTTCCCACTGGGACCACATATGCTGAAAAATGTATGCATTCACTACTGTAAGTCGTTTTGGGTAAAAGCGTCTGTTAAATGGCATATATTATATTACACTTCAGGGCCAGGGGAGGTCAGACGCTAGTGTTGCTGTGTCTGAGAGCGGTTTGAGCACAGGTTCCAGAGGTGTGCACTGCTCTCTGCTCGCATGATTGCTGCTAGAATGCAACCTGTTGGGCTCCTGTATTGACCTCCTGTACGTGGAGATGCCAGTTCCAATCCTGCTGGTGTTCGGAGATCAAGACGACAACATGCTGCCCTGTTGTGGTCCTGGTTCTCTTCACGTCTGTCGATTACACAGCTCTCCAAACTGCAACTTTGGCCCCTGGTAACTGTAGCTCCTTTGGCCTGCTGAACTTGCCAAATGCTCCCACCTTGAGCTTTTCATAGGCAGATGATCAGGGGCGGTGCTAGGGGCTGAAGACATTCGGGGCTTAGCCCACGGACAGAGACAAGGCATACACGACGCGGGACTGTGTGTCCAGTGGTTTATCATGGTACTTTCTTCCACTACATTACGGTTCTGATTGCAGAGTCAGAAAAAAGACTAGGGAGGAAAAATGTCACACATTGTGTGGTTATAAAAAAACAAAAACATTTTTTTAAAAGATCCAGCGCTTTTCTAAAAACATTCAGGGCTTAAGGCCACCCCTCGTACCGCCCCTGGCTCTGATCAGGCACTTTGCATGTCTTCAGTCGTTTAGTGAAATAGTTAAAGTCTCCGTGCTGCAGGATAGCAGTGTTCTCAACCAGATTGCCACAGGTTGCCCACACCATCACACGAACATTGTTGCTCACCAGGAAAGTTAAACACGTGTGTACCACGTGGCTATAGATTGGCACACATAACCCTGAGGGAATTATTTTAGCACAAGTAAGGTATGATTTGGGAGGCAACACTCATGTCTCTAGTATTGTGAAGTCAAGGAGCCATTTATGAACACATGCATTGTGCTGCCCGTCCCATACGGAATTGCAGGCCACACCGTGACACTTCCGCCTTTGGACCGGTTCACTTGAGCGGCACGTGGATGGCGTGTCTCCCTGCGTCTGCAAGCGTACTCCCCTTCTACTCTGCTGAATAAACAGCCCCTCGACAGGTCACTGAACACAACATCACACCAATCTTGTCGTTTGACCAGTTTCTATTGGTGTCGTCATGCCCAGGTATGCCATGTTGCCCCTACAGCAGATATTCTGACATGCACCACGCTGGCATGTGTCTGTGTAGCGGCTGTGCTCCAGTACGTGAGCATCCGCTACAGAAAGTGACGTCGATAAGAGTGTGTTTAGTTCCCAGAGTTAGGGACTTGAGTCTTCAGCTCAGCGGGCTAAATCGCTCTCTTGTCGCGTCGAGATCCCTCGGTTTGAAACTCGCTGCAGGCAGAACCAACTCTGTTACACATGCACCACGCTGGCATGTGTCTGGTAGGCTCTGACACCGTGACCACGGAGCCACTGTCTTACCGTAGGAGTGCTAATCTAGCCATAGAGAGGGTCAGGTGTCCCTGCAGCAGTGTGTGATGCAGGAACATGCAGGTCCCGGAGAGGCCTCAGATATACCATGTTATGGGAGTGATGTAGCTAATCGCATTGTTTGATTTCTGTACTTAAAGATCCATCAAAGAGTAATTGTTCATCTACTTTCACTGACTCGTATGTCTGTCTCGCCCACGCACTCCAGAAAAATGTCACAGGATACATAATGTGGTAATTGTTCACTTTTGGGTAAATTGTGGCTTCGTGTTTTAGTCCAATCAACCCCTGGAATTTGCTTGTCCTATAACTGCTACCGTATTTCAGTTTTGAAAAACAGTCGTTTTCCAGACTCACCATAAGTGAGGACTGTGTCAGCATTTGCTTCTTTGGTCAACATTTTGAGCACAAATCTGTAGGGGATGAAAATTGTCGAAAAATGATCCTTCTTTGATTCGTTTTTGTTTCACAAAACAATAAATGGAAGGCCAAGTTATATTGTAGCTCTTTTGCACAAACAGCTTAAAAAATATGTTTGATCAAGAAATGATTAAGCATTGCAGTGGAGTTCGGTGGGATTTAGAGACATAAACAATGCAACGGCTGCAGGAACAAACTTGATTAAAATGATAACAGTGTGTCATTAAGAATCATATGTATACAAACTCTGTCTCAAATATAATAATTTTATGGCTCCCATCTGTATATCAATCCCAAACAGACCATTACATCAGTGGCGATTTTAGACCCTATTTAGGAGGGCTTTAGCCCCCCAGTCTTTCATCTCACCCCCCCTTTTCACTTAATATCTATTTAAGAAAATACTACAGATAGAAAGTGGTATTTCAGTTTTGAGAGCAACCACCATTGTGGTGTTTTTGTTTTGGGGAATATAACAGTAAATGAATAAAAAATGTAGGCTTGTGCTTTGCATGTGCACATCTCACATTATCATTGGGGGCTGAGCCCCCCTAAAGGTCAAATCCTAGAATCGCCCCTGCTTTACTTGTTGACTCATATCCCAGGCCCCTCTATTGCCCTTCACAAAAATTCAGTTCCATGAGAACATAAATCTGAATCCATATAATTAGTATGCTTTCAAGTTTAGAGGTCAGATCTGTTTTGTTTATAAATGTGAAATGGCATTTCATGTAGCATTGTAGCATCATAGCATAAAAGCATAAAAATTGATCTGTAAATATGATCAGGGTACCATTTAATAAATTACAATTTGAACGATTGATTACAGTAAATGGAAATGATGTATATTTTTAAAACACTGTCTTCTCTGATTACAGGTGTCTACTTTTTATTTTCCATTTTTTCTCAAAATTAACAAGCTGGCTATTGAATTAATAAGTCCTGTTGAATTAACCTTTCAAAAGACGTCCACATTTCACAGAGGAAAAATTGTTAAAAAAAATCCCAGGATTGCCTGTTTACTAGAGTGCACTTATTAATACTCAGCCATGGAAATCCAGATGTTGTCAGCGTGATGTAAAACAGACTTGTTGTGTTGTTACGTTTCAAAGACACCTTAATACTTGTATTGTTTTAATAAAGAGACGTGAATGTATTCAGACTTGCATGCGAAGCACACGTGTATTGCATGTGCCCTAACATCGCATGCAATCATGAATTCCAAACACACACTACACATGTAGCGCATATGTCCTGGGCTCCTGTGTGTTGTCTAACTGCCGTGTTGGTAATCGATGAGCACAGCCTAAGACACATTCAAAACCGTTTTAACAGAAAATATAATATTTGATTCATTTTTACAAGCAGCCTTTTTTTAATCACTCAAAACCTTTGTTATCGTATGTGGTCATATTCCAGAGCTTTGCTTCCCGTTTGGAAAGCCTTCTTGCGAAGTTCCAGTTTCTGACCACAAAACACAAGTCAAAAAGATGGGATTCTCGATTCCCCGGCCGTGCTAGAGTCAGCTCTGGACGGGAGTGCCACAAGGGCCGGGAGGGGGGAAGCCAACTGTGCACAGGAGTGGCTCTGGGGTGCCATCTCAGAGGAGACGATACTTCGCCTTCGTTGTCGCCGCTGGTCACAGGGCTACGGCAGCGAACTATGAGGGAGGGATTGACCTGCAAATAGCGTGGGTAATTGGCTACCCAAAACGGGATAAAATCAGAAAGAAAGAAAAAAAAGATGGGATTTGATTGTTAGCTGAGCCGTCTATTTAGATGAGAATCCAGATGGAGTTGGAGGTATTTCACTTTTTTCCCCCCACCCTGCATTTTGTCATTCTTGAAAGTGGAAACATTTACAAACGAAGTTTTGACACGAGAATCTACTGATTGTTGTAGAAAATGACTCCCCAAAATGTATATTTTCATTTAAAAAAACAAAAACATTTTTTACAATTATTTTTAAACAATTTTGTTAATAAATTGCTAGTCTCTGCTGCTTTTCACTCTGCAGTCCACCAGCTTTCGTTGTTATGCCAACTGTTGTCATTGCACTGGAGGACTGCACTGCTTGTGCAGCGAGATCGCTAGTGCCTGACCAACCAGAGGAGGCGCTGTTGAGCGCTAAGGCAGGGGAGCGCTGAAAACCTCCTGGGAAACCGCCAGGTGCCAGGGCTTTTCAAAAGCTGATTAACTTTTTTGTGTGTGAACAAATGTTTCGTATCTATTTCAGGTTCTTGGCTCCAGACAGTTTGCTGTGCATTTTAATGAGCTTTCCCTGCATCTGGATCTGTTGCAGTCAAGGGAGACTTGACCTCTGTCTTGGTTTCAGGTAATGAGTTTTTGATTTTAATACTCATGGGGAGGGGGTGGGTGTATTTGAAAGACTGCACCCTATGCCAGGTTGAAAAACAGGTCTGGCATCCATTAACCTCCACATGGGGTGCATTGCCTCGTTAGATATGCACATAAATTCACAGCAGGACATTAACATGAATGCGGACAGAAATACATTCATTAATTCTCATCATTTCAGCATATCATTATTCTATTACCTGGTAGATTATATGGTCTATGGTGACTGGAATTGTCAGTAGCATGCAGTGATCACATGGCCTTTCTAATGTTGTTGCAAATGGCCTGCACCTTGTTCATATCTTGAGTTGTGCCATCTCCAAAAATAAGTGATACAAGAAAATTCAACCTTTGTACTTATTAAAAGTTGAACAATATAGAAGATGAGGATGAGGATGATTGGAACAATAAGGGAAAGCTATTAAAAAATAACTTCCTGCTGCCATGCTTTCAGTGGTGTCTAAAAACCTACACAAGGGATATGTTTTGAAAATCTATGACCACAAGTAATATACTTTGTATGAGATGCTTCTACTGTTCCCAGTAGATTTGGTTTTGCCATTCTGAAAAACATGTTAGCACTCGGGCCTGTAGGTTTATTTTGGCATGCGCTACACATGCACTCATCCACTTGTTGAGAACAGGGTGACTACTTTAATAGCAAACGTGCATTTTTAGGTTTAATAAGGGATTTATGCACTGTGACCTGATCATAGTATCCCTTTCTGTGAACTTCTCGACAGACTGTTCTGGATGAAACTGCCTGCTCACACCCTGTAGTGATATATGCAGTCAACGGATCCAGAGCTTTTGTGTTTTTCATCTTGAACAAATGCAGACATCACAGTTGAGGAGTATACTCTTTTCACCACAGTTGCCCCTAGTTGATGATGTCTTTCCCTCAGACTTCCTGACTTCCATCAGCTTAGCCACTGTTCCTCATGAAACATCATTAAGTTGAGCAGTCTTCATCACTGAAGCTCCTGCCAAACATGCCCAAACAATCACCCCTCTTTCAAAGTCACAAGATCTCTTTTTCTAGCCATAGTAGCCAAAATAATGAGCATTGTATTTTTATACATGACCCTAAGCATGATGGGAGGTTAATTGCTTTATTCACTCAGAAATTTGGCAGTTACGGACAGGTTCAAACATATTGTGTATGTGTACCTGTTCAGATGAATATAAAGACAACTTGTTTTGGAGTTTTGTTAATTGGGTTAACAATTTAAACAGACACTTTAATGAAGCACTTTAGACTTCAGCCTGTTTCTCCTATTGTTTTAATGAACCTGAGAGCACACTGTGTGCAGAAAGATCTTGTTCCGTTGTGAGAACATTAGATGTAAACACTGGAGGATCTTTTAGTTGCAGCGGTAAAATGAAGCTTAAAGGGATATTCCACCCCAAAAATCTACATTTCATGATTTACTAGTACTTACTTTCGTTGTTGTCAATCTATCCATGGTTGAGATGATAATATTTAAACTTATCTCGAAGCCAATAGTGTTAAAAGATGTCCTGGTAGAAAAAGGTCTTAGAAAAAAAGACATTACAAAGTCTTAACAAAGTTATTGCATCATTGGCCTGAAGATAAGCTAAAATATTTTTATTTCTGCCATTGATCCAAAGATTTACAGCTTAAAGAATCAGTACGAGACCATATGAGCTGAATCAAAGTCTGCGGCTATTTTGCCATCTATTTATGTGCGTGAGATATTTGACCTTTGACCCTTCCATTATATTTGGCATTCAAAAACTCACAGCTCGCACCGAAATGTAAACCTACCTGGACAGGTTGACAACAGTCGATGGGAAAAGTTTTGGGTGGAATATGCCTTTAAGGTATATTTAGGTGGTCTTGTTTATTTGCAGTGATCTGTTCCATGACGAAAGGAACGTGTTCAAGGCCAGGACACAGAGAGAGAGCCCCTTGAAAGTGGAGATGTGTCTCTGCCGTGTGTGGTCAGGGGTAGTATCATGCGATCGTTTGGGAGTGAAGTGACCCGTCAGGATGCGGTCCAGATGTGTTGCACGAGCAGTCACCCTGACGTCTGGTATTGGGCAATCAGCGCCGCTGCACAACCTCGGGAAATTCTCCTCCTTCGTGTTCCTCTCCAAGGCTGCCCGTTCTTTTTGTTGTTTTTATAATACAACAGACTGAAAGTAAACTGTCAAGTCAGGCCCAATTGTGGTCGTTTGTTGTTTGTGCATAAAAGGGGAAGCGGACCGTATCTTTGCACAGCTCGTATTTTGAGGGATAATAAAATTATGGATGGTTTATTTTTTTTTATTTTTTGTTTTTTTAACTTCATTTTGTTTTTATTTTTCAACACATAACAACAGTGAATATCTTTAATTTTTTTCTCCCAATTTGGCAGCCAATTTGACCCTCTCTTGATTCAACAAGCCACTGCAACTGCGGGACCAGCCACTACTCTGAGACCAGAGGTGGCAGGGATGGCGAAGATCCTCCTTTGAGACGGAACTCGCCCAAGCCTTGACCGTGATTTCGATACACACAGAAAAGCGTTCTGTACCTGCGGCAAGCTCATGCCGGCTTCCCTCCCCAAGTTGCCCACTGCAGCTGCGGTTCAAAACCTGGCTTTGCCAGTCCGGCTCTGGCCAGGAGCCCCGATCAGGGGGGTGGCGATTGGCCGTCTGCTCCAGGAGTAGGGGGGAGGGAGAGCTGGCATGAGCTCACCGAAAAGCGTGAAGGGGCGTCCCTGTAAAGTAGGTGGGCGAGTTCCGTCTCAGAGGAGGTGGATCGTTACCGGCCTCAGGGAATTGGCTTGACCCGTAGTGGCGGGTGGTGGGCTCGTGGGGGAGGGCGAATTGAATGAAATAGAGGGTATAATTGGTCACTAAATTGGGAGGAAAAACAGGGAAAAAATCTGAAAAAAAAAAGAAGTATAGCATTACACCCAAATAAATTAATTGTGATGCAACTTGATTTGAAGGAAAGCTTTCCGTTCGTGTGTTAACTTGTGGAAAAGTGGGAGGATTTGTTTATTTACTCCGAGCGATTTATTCTCATTCATCATTAAATAAACCCTACCTGTCTGAATCATTATTTTATTTTTTGACATAAACTGCCTGTTAAGCAGTTTATAGGGCAATCGGGCCAGACCAAATTTTAATGATGAAGAAACAGACAAAATATTTCAAAATGAATCATATCAGGCCTAAAGGTAGGGCGAAAATATGTGACATACAAGAAGGAGAAGTAACCACGTTCTTGAGATGTCCCACGCATTTAAATCTTTAATTCTGTGTTTACAGTGGAGGCATTTCGACATATAGTGCAACAGCACATTGAACAAAGTCAGAGTAGAAGCCTTACTTTACCGTAAATAAAGTAATGTTACTTAGCTTTATACTCACTTTAGGTAGTGTATTGTGCCATTCTGAAACGTGTCAATACAAATACACAATTAAAGAATTAAATGCGGAGGCTTTTTAAAGTGTGTGGTTGTTCTTGCAATCTACCCTATAAGAAACTCGCACAATAGCCTATTAAGAGAAATTATATCAAGGAGTTCCTGCTGTCACAGCACGCAACAGTCATTTGAGGTCACAGTGCTTTCTGCTTCAGCCAATCACAATTTTCAGCAAGCCCAGTTTAATTTTCTTAATTTTTTTTCTTTTGCTTCTGATTCTTTCCCTGTATTTCTCCCAATTTGGTGGCCAAATATACCCTTTCACCCCCCCCCCACGAACTCGCCGCCCGCCCCCACAGGACACACTAATACCTCGCTGCAATGATCCACCTCCTTTGAGACTGGACTCGCTCAACTATGTTTACCAGTGTTTACCAGGTCACCTTACTGCTCCTCGGCGAGCTCGTGCCGGCTCCCCCTCCCCCTCCCCCTTCCCCCTGGGGCGGCCAGCCAATCGCCGCCTCCGATTGGGGTTCCTGGCCAGGGCTGGACTGGCGCAGCCGGGTTTCGAACCCACTTGCATTCCGGGCGAAGGCTTTAGACCGTTACCCCACCCGAGGCCCAAGGACAGTTTCATTTAATTTTTTTCAGCTGAGGCCACGGTGGAAATAGTTGAGGCCGTCTGGTGATGTCCATTTTCGGACTCTCAGTAAAAATGTGCAAGCTGACATTGCATACCTGTGCATTTTCAGAGTGGACAGCTACAAAATTCTCACATGTATCAAGTTCCAAAGCAGAGCTACATCTTGACCGCTCCCTTCCTTGCTCACCACATGTTCCCGTGTTCCCAAGTTGCCACAAAGTTTAACAAGACAGTAACGTACCTGTTGTTTTACTTAGAACTATTACATTTTTACAAGCGCGACAATTATGTAACTTGGCTCTGAAGATCTGTCGAGGATGCGTGCGTTTTTGGAATGCTAGAGATTGTTAAAATATTCTCACTGTCAGATGCGAAAACTTTCACTGCCCTCTGGTGACCCGTTGTAGGAATACGCACCCAAAAGCAGGTTTAAACTTTGGTCAGATCAGAACGGAATAGTCCTTCGTTAAGATACTTTTCAGTATGTCTAGTTCCCTTGGGATGCGTGAACTAACAGATTTCAATAACAGAAACATTACTGTTAAACCAGCTTGCTAGTTCTATGGGTTGTAGTTTCCATGAAAGGATAACAAGGCTCAAAAACTCCTGCCTCGTGATTTCTTTTAGTGATTGGCTCAACAATTAATACTTACCTAAGTTTGTTTTGCTACTTACCGTTAAAGCAAACTGAACCTTAACTAAATGTTGTATCCGGTTGAATGTGCACGTACACCTAAGTAAAGGGCAGTAAACTAAGTGATGGTGATTTGTGTGAAATCGTGAAAATACAGCATAGCAGAGATTCGTAGAGTAGATACTAGTTCGTAAATTAGAACATTTCACACCTTGCAAAAATATCACTTGGTCGATAACAATGATTAGGCCTCGCAACCTGGCTTGCAGGTTAAATGTGACAACAGTTCGCACAGTTCCTAAATTCCTTCCGGTGTTCACTAACATCTAGTTACCACCTGCAGGTCTGTCATGCCAATAGAAACCATTTCTTTTTAAACAAAGCAACAGTCTAGCTTTTTAGTCTTCTGCAGTTCGGTGCATTAACTGAAACATACTGTAACTGTCACCAGCGTTGAGAGATAGTATTATTCAAATTCAAATAAAATAAAAACTTTATTATCCATTTAAGTTAAAAATGGAAATTTGTCTTTGGCTCTATACTATATAGCTCAAATAGCCTACATAAACACAGTAAAACGCATCACAATAAATAACAATAAATCAGACATTACAACACTAAAAGCCACATTGCATTACACCATGAAAAGACACCTTACATTACACCATTAAATATGATATTAAGATTATGACGTTATCGGACCAGTCTGTTTCTGGTCACCATCTGTTGTTACTTTACTTGTTTAATTTACAGGATGGCATTTGTGATTGGCAGAAGGGCACTCTGAAGCTATGGCAAAGGAGAGGTTTCTCGTGAGAGTACCTTATTTTACCGAAAGGCTCACCGTTTCATGTGACGCAGTGATACCGGACAAGGCCGGCACGGTCTGGTGCCATAGAATGCGGCTCGGTGATTTAATAAAACCGTTTCAGCGCTCTTCAAAGCACGCCGGCTTCTGTTCACATTTTTTGGTGCAGTCTGTGGAGTCTGTGGAAGGGCTATGAACTCGGGCCTTGAGTTAAAAAAGAAAACGACGTGTTTACACTTTGAACATGTCACAAACGATCTGCTAAGACTAACTTTGCGTGACTTGGCGAAAGCCTCCACCCCCGATCAGACATTGTTTTGGTCGGACTGATTCAGTGGTTTACTCTCCCAATTTCAGCCCTCGTTATCTCTCACTGTTGCTCAGAACCAGATGTGAACCTGGACCGAACTTAAAAGCTCTCATTGGATCCTCTTACTCCATGTGTGTGCGGCAGCCTGCCAATATCTGTGCTTTGGTGTGTTTGAACATGGCAGGTGTCCAACCCCCCCCCCATTACGATATAAAGTTTTATACGGAATTAGTGTGGTCTTTTGACGTGCCGACTTGATGTATTTATTTGGCAGTGACGTTTTCTACAGGGATTTACCCTGCAGTTACAATATCGGGCCACATCATGTAAACGAGGCAACGTAAGTCCTTTTTCTTGATGATTATGAACCATTTTATTGCAGGTAGGCTACTTTCTAAGATGTCTAGCTCATATGAAACGCAAACGCCAATCAAGCAAACCGAATTTAAATTTCAGATCATCACTTTGTCAGACAATATGATGATCTTTGAAGTACAGTCTCATTTGTGTATGAGTCGTTTGGCGGCCCTATGTTCCTGTTTATGTTCTGTTTATGTCTATGTTTCCCTTTTGTGTTGTTTCCTGCGCTTTTATTTATTTATTTATTTTATGATGTTTGATTGAATTTTTTATTGATGCATTCTATTTTATTGATGTAAAGCACCCTGTGCACCCGTGCTGAGAAGGGTGCTATAGAAATAAAGTTTTACTTACTTACTTACTGCGAGAATGAAAATTGTGCACATCACGTGTGAAGTCACAATTCTGAAACACACATCAAGTCAAGGCACATCAAGTCTGAAGTCACAATTTTGATGACTTCAGACTTGACTTACAAAAAATAAAAGTACTTGATACTTGACTTAGACTTGCATGTCTATGACTTGGGACTAGATTGGACTTGAGCTGGATGACTTGAGAGAGACTTGTTTTGAATGTGACTTGAGGACTTGACACCTGAAATTTGGGAGTTGTGACTTGACTTGGCCTGAACACGGTGACTTGGGACTTCACTTGAGACTTAACCCTTCATGACTTGGGACTTTACTTGAAACTTGAATGTTAAGACTTGAGACTTATGACTTGCATAACAGTGACTTGGTCACAACTCTGGTGAGTAGTACAGGTTCAGTACAGTACAGTAAAAATCTCATACTGCATGGGATTCTATGATATTTATATTATATATAATATTAATAACATTATATACTAGTATGTTATATTATGATATTATTTGATGTACGTGTGACTGCCAAAATAAAGGAAACACTTGAGTAAATTAGGGATATAAAGTATATTGAAAGCAGGTGCTTCCACACAGGTGTGGTTCCTGAGTTATTTAAACAATTAACATCCCATTATGCTTAGGGTCATGAATAAAAATGCCAGGCAGGTCCAGTTGGCCATTATTTTGGCTACAATGGGTGGAAGAAGAGATCTCGGTGACTCTGAAAGAGGGGTGATTGTTGGGGCATGTTTGGCAGGAGCTTCAATGATGAAGACTGCTCAACTTAATGATGTTTCATGAGGAACAGTGACTAAGGTGATGGAAGTCAGGAAGTCTGAGGGAAAGATATCATCAGCTAGGGGCAACTGTGGTCGGAAGTGCATACTCCTTGACCGTGATGTCTGTGCATTTGAGATGCAAGGCAAAACAGACGAGCAACTCTGAATCAGTCGACTGCATATATCAATGTCAGGCATGAGCAGGCAGTTTTATTAAGAACAGTCTTTTACACAACTTTCACCAAAAAATGTATGTTTGTGAGTAAAATGGTGCAAAGAACACAGGCAGTGGTCTACTGAGCAGTGGATGGCCCAAGTACTTGTTTCCCATGGTAAAGGGTTCTGGTGGCTCTATTATGGTGTGGGGTGCATTTTCCTGGCATGGGTTAGGTCCACTTAACCCCAGAGGGCAAGGTAAATGGCAATTAAAGCCATTCTGAGTGATCGCCTTCATCCTATGGTGAAGCATTTCTATCCTGATGGGAGTGGTCTCTTCCAGGATGACAATACCAAATTATAGATTTTCTCGTGGAAGCATGGTGTTGTATCCCTCCAATAGAGTTCCAGATGCTTGTGTAATCTATGCCAAGTAGCATTGAAGCTGTTCTGGTGTCTCGTAGTGGCCCAACGCCCTATGAAGAGACTTTTATGCTGGTCCTTCCTTTATTTTGTCACTTACCTGTTCGTATATGCAATCTAGTTTAGTGTCCATAGATGTCTGTGTAGGCCTGAATCAGGCAACAACTCAGACAGACTGGGTGAGTGCCATGTTTTAAAATGCTAAGGTTCCTGCTTGCATCTGCCTGTCTGAACAGTTTGCTCCTTTTCTGATTGGCTAGATGAAATAGGGCCGCACTCTGATTGGCCAGATTAAACAGATGGACTCTATTGGCTGGGCCCTTCTGACCATGCAGTTGATCAGAAACTTGTTTCCAAAACTCCATCTAAAGCCCACGGACTTGGCAGCTGAAGCAAACCTGAACAGCTCAAATAATGTGTCTGGTTTCAGGCTATAAATGAGCCTCTAAATATATATATGCAATTTAGTACACACTTTTATCCAAAGCGACTTACAGTAGTGAATGCATACATTTTTCAGTATGTGTGGTCCCAGTGGGAATCAAACCCACAACCTAAGCGTTGCCAGCGCCAAGCTCTTCTCACATGCCCTCAATATGACCACATTAACATGTATGGATAAATCAAGTAAATATCGCTGTGTATGATTTCAAGTTTGTCAATCAAAGCTAGGAATGCAGACGAGCACTAAATGAGTGCCTTCAGAGTTTTTGGAAACACCACTCAGCAGAAAGTCTTCTGGTTTTCCTACAACTCTATCAAGATCATTTTCGTAGGTCAAATTACCATTACTGCACAGTGTATCACACAAAGATTTATTTGCAAGTATTACTTTGCTGTTTGACAGCAAGGAATTGATCAATGTTTTTGGTTTTTTTACATCAAAGAAGACTTTCAGCATGGACTCCTTGTCGACGCGTTATACTGTGTGTGACGTAATAATATACGCCATTTAGCAGCAGATGCTTTTATCCAAAGCGACTTACAGTAGTGACTGCCTACATTTTTCAGTATATGTGGTCCCCATGGGAATTGAACCCACAACCTCAGCGTTGTCAGCGCCATACTCTACCTACTGAGCATCCTGTGTGGCTCAGTAGGTAGAGCATGGCATTGTGATATGGCTACAATGTCACGCACATATTATCATTTTTATATTTTTGCAGACAGGAAAGTAGCATGCAGCTTAGCCACAGCGGGAAAAAACACCAAATGATGCAAACTCCAAACAAGCAAAACTCAAACTTGGATTTTATATAAATAACATAAATAACATACAACATTTGAGAATAACAAATAAGTATTAACACAATCGGGAGGAAAGGCAGTGACGTGATACACAGAGTGAACCTAGAATCTAAATCAGGAGATTTACACACCTGTGAAAATCTTGTCACACATGCACATGGAGAACCAGGCACGAGGGTTTGAGGGTCGCACAGGTTGATTGGACGGCTGTAGCCTTGGGAACGTGACACTCAGACCTTCTTGTGAAGCTATATTGTGAATGGGCATCGCGACGGAATGTTACAAGCAGCAGGAGACTCAGGGAAATCGTTGGAGGCGATGCGCAGTAAATGACTCGACTTAACCTCGACGAATTCCTTTTAAGGATATGTTTAAAAAGTTGACAGTTTAGAGACATTATAGCGGAAGAGTCGGGGGGTGAAGTACTTAAGTTATTCCAAACAGTGTTCACTATGCAGCTTAATATGGATAATATTCTTTGTCAGCAGCTTCAAACTCCTGTGTGGTTAAATTTAACTGTAGCATATTGAATTCATTCAGCAGCAATTTAAACAAGTATTATCGGCGTTTGGGAATTAGTGTAAAATTGACAAGCATTGACAAGCATTGACAAGCAATTACTTGCTTTTATGGACAGCAGTAGGTTTTTATCTTCTGCTAGGTTTCATGCATTTGAACGATGAAGATTATTCTCATGTTTGATTTCAGAAAAACACATTTTGTGACTAAGCAAGTCCAGCTTGTTTACTTCTTTTTACTAGTTAACAGTAACTAGTCAGCTAACTGGCTATTGTACTGATGATTATCTACAATAGCCAGATTTTTGGTGGATTATCTAATAGTTCAAAGTTAATCTCAATATATTTAAAACATTTTAATCACATGCTTACTGAATAATTAATTTCTCTAATATGATTTATCCATATTGCTTAAAAACCCCCAATAATTTATTGAAGAGGATTGTTTCTGGGTTTGGTCTGATTAAACATTTAAGTACAATAGTAAAGAATATGATGAGGATGAGGAAGATGATAATATGAATAAAGGACTTTCAGTGCTGTGCTCTTACCTTCTTTCAGACTTTCAGCCTTTTCCACTGTATGAAAATCATAGTACAAGAAGGAATATAATCACATATTTCATATTTTGCTCTTACACATACTGTATTTGAATATAAATATTATGTGCATTCATTCATATGTTACTTTGTTTATATTTTATACAACAAAAAAAAAAGAATTACAAGAATATTTCAAAAGTTTAAAAAAACCCCATCAGGTTATATCTATAAAATTGTATTAGACTAATTTGAAGAAAAGTCTTCCAAATAAATGTGGACATGTCAAATCGTGTGTCCTGTCACTTATTTATTTACAATATTATTACATTTTCTTCCCCCGTGGACACGTTTTTACCCATGCCAATTCTTCTCTTCTGTTCTGAACTTTACCAAGACTATAAACAACAGCTTTCTCTTCATTCTTGTGATGACAGAGTGAGTGAATTTACAATTGGTCACACTTTGTTTTAAAAATATTTATCTCAGAATTAGTGATTTGAGATCTGTGAACAGCTGGCAAAGCAAGCAGTAAACAGGCTGTTGGTACGTTAGGAGGAAAGTAGCAAAATGTTATTATAATATATATAAAACTGTTCTTAGAATAATCATTTGTACATAATTTCACACCACCAGACAGCTTTTAGCCCGTTTACTAGCCATAAAAGTTACCGCCAATAGCGAATGAACACTTTAGCCTTTCTTTGCCCGACAACAGTTAATAGGCGGAGCTTAAAATAAGTGTGACCGGATTGTGTGTGTGTGTATCCGCGCTGCCATTGGCCGCGTTTCCATTAGCCGCGCTGCCATTGGTTGCGCTGCCATGTCCCCGATTGGCCACAAGGCTGCAGGTTCAGTCCACTCGCCTCTCTTCCTCTTTGCATTTCATGGGTATGAAGTGAGATGACACGTTCTCCTTCCTGGTCTTCCTCCCCCTCAGTGGCCTGCCCTTCTGCGACAGCGCGATGAACATCTCCTTGCCGTTCTGTTTAGTCCACTTTGTGGATGAGTAGGCGTTGAAGTAGTTTTCTAGGAAAACCTCCTTGAAGTTGCAGTTCTCGCTGTAGGTCTTCTGCAAATGGAATACGGGGTCAAAGGTTACGGCCCTGCCGGGCGTAAGTGCAGATGTGAGGATGACATCACAAGAGGGCACAGAAATGGGCAGACATAGCAGTCATTCATTTTTACATCTCATTCATTTCCAGTTCAGGCACAGAGAAACAGCCCTTAGCAAAAAAAAAAAAAGCTAGCTAGTTGTTATTAGAGTTGAGTTGAGTGGCCTCTTTACCTTGCCTTGCAGAACTCCCGTCTTGTTCATTGATATGTAATACTGGCTCTTCACTCCCTTAATGGCCAGAACGCCCCCTTCTGATACTGTCCGGATTTCAAGAATACCTGCAACAAATCACAAAACAGGGCCTCTGCTTAGCAAACTATGTGCATTAGAGAAACAGGATGAGGGGGCGCGGTGGATAGCGTAGCGGTCTAATGCACCGCACTTTGGCTGGTCCAGTGTGGTGTGCGCTGCCTGTCAGGGACGTGGTTCAAAACCCGCATCTCTACCAGACTGGCCCTGGTCGTCAGCACCAATCGGAGGCGGCATTTGGCCGTGAGTCCGTCAAGGAGCAGGAAAAGGCCTCCGTGGTAGAGTTCCATCTTGGTAGAGGCGGATCTATCGGCCTGGAAAGAGTGTCTCGACCTGGAGGATGGGCGGCGGACTCATGGCGGAGGGTGAATTGAGATAAATAGAGGGTATAATTGGCAACCAGATTGGGAGAAAAAATTAGAAATAAAGAAAAAAAAAAAAAAAAACAGGATGAGGTTGTTGCTGTGAATCTGCTTTTTGCGGTGCCTTGGGTTTCAGTCTAAAGTTGTTAAATGGTTTGGGTGGCCACTGCAGAAACCGCGGCTCTTGCAATTGCACATGTGGGGAGCAGATTAAAGATCGCTCCCCGAGGGGGAAGGAACAAAGGGCTGCCCCCCTGTTTGCTTGGCACGCTACATTTGAGATCTGGTGCTGAACCCCGTGCGCATTTACAAAACAAAACGGCCTTTTCTGAAGCACTCGTCAGTTTGATGCTGGCAGTGTAGCGTAATGGTTAGGGAGCTGGGCTTGTAACTCAGAGGTTGCTGGTTCAATTCCCAGGTGGGGCACTGCTGTTGTACCCTTGAGCTAAAGGTACTTAACCTGAATTGCTTCAGTAAAATATCCAGCTGTATAAATGGATTGTATGTAAAGAAAATGTAAACTGTGTAAGTCACTCTGGATAAGAGTGTCTGCTAAATGCCTAAAATGTAAAATGTAAAATGTGATGCTCTGTTTTAAAACCTTACATGTATCGAGTTGACACACCACATATCGTGATCATTTGAGATGTACTGAGATATTAAGAGTATGGGGGGGTCATTCTTAAGACACAGAGCTTGTGTCACTATCACTGTTTCTAAAGGTAATGCTATTAAAAATGAACTATTCGAATAATGATATCTCTGCTATTTTATTTGGTGAATTAGTTCGTGACATCCCCCAGTTAAGCTGTGCAATAGTCTGATTCGCCAACCTTCCTCTAAATGTTTACAGTTATGAAATGTTTGGCGCTGTGAGCTCATCTCCTTTTTTGACCTTTTAAAAAAGTTGTGCTGCTCCAGCGACCAGGCCAGCCATCCCCTCCTCGAACGAACGGCAAATGTTCTTTATTTTCCTCTTTGGTGGCTGAGGTATGGATTCATTTCTGTGGCTTTCTCTAAAGTTTTGAGTCCAAAGTCAGTCACTCAGTGATGTTTTGACTTGTGGTTGAGATAGAATTTCAAACTGGAGATAAAAAAAAAAAAAAAAAAAAAATAAAAACTTTCTTCAAACCCAATGCTCTATTTTCTGTTGGCCTCTGGAACCCCCCACCCCCACACAGAGAATGCTTATTTGAGCAGTTTTATTGAGTTATCCAAACATGTTCGAGTATAATATTTCATTTAATGTTATCTAAACCCATCATCTTCACAGTTTTCATTGCCCAATGTAATAGTATATGATATTTTCACTGTACTTTGTTTATAATGCCAGTTTTAAAGCACCTTTTCAAAATGTAAGACATTATGTAAGCAGAATCTCCCTATTATGTACACAATTGACCATTAATCATTCAGCATTCCTACTGACAGATCACTGCACATTGTGATAACTCTTTCTGTGAAGGGTCCTACATTATCAACACACATTGCCATCACCTGAGCATTCACAAACACCAACACAGGCCATCACAGAAATGGATGGATGGTGACATAGCACACCCTAACGCAAGTTCTTTCCATGTAGCTCAATCATTAGACTCTGGTGAAACATTATTTCACCAGATGAAAATGAAAATCATGTTGAATCTAGAATTCATAAGCTGTGTTTCACAATTAGTATTTTAGCCTCTTTAATGAGGAGATGGAAGAGATATTTTCATGAAACAGTTATCCTTCTTACAGCATTTAAAAACAAAAGAAATTATAAGGCATCTCCACGTCACTATTTTTCATGAAAAAAAAAGATAAACAAATCGTGTGTGTCTGCACTAATGACTGAAAGCACACATTTTTTCTTTTCTTTTTTTTCTTAGGCACTTATGTTACAAAATCTGTACTCTTGCATCACAGATGTCTTTTTTTTTTCCTTTTACGATTTGACAAAACCACAAACTGTCTGAATGAAATTACTTTCATATGAACGTTTTGTTTTTTTATTCGAAACTTGGACTAAAATCGTGCAATTCTGCTTTTTCTGCTTTTTCTGCTGTCGTTTGCTGAAGTTTGAGCGTGGGCCTGAAACGTGTTGTCTCTGTGTGTTACGTTTACGATCGACATTACTGCAGAGATGACATCTTTACGCCCATCTGTGTTTTCACATTCAGATTTTCCCTTACTTCCTGAACTTTGTAACTTTGTGATCTGTGCAAGAGAGAAGCTTTAGTTTAATGGATCTAAATAAAACGTGTAGACATGCTTTATCACAGCAGTTAACGTTTCACACGGAAGGGGCACACAAATCCTTTTCCCATTTACTGGCTCATTACAGATAAAGAATATCGGATAGTGTGTATTATTCTCACAAAAAAGGTTGTTAAAAGTTCTTTAAAAGAGGCTAATACACTAATAAAACTAGAAAACATTTGTACACTCCGGGCGATACACTCCTACCCTATCGTTGTTCAGATGGGATGGTAAAAACCGAGGTCCTGACTCTCATAAAATATCCCAGGCGCTTTTAGAAAAAGAGTAGGGTGTTAACCCGGTGTACTGGCCAAATTCCCAACCAAGACAAAATATATATACAGTATATACATGGAATTGATTCATTCCCTCCCTCCTGGCCTCCCCACTGTGTATCTGATGTGTGTTGAGTTTGTACTGGCGCATTATGGCTGCTGTCACGTTCACCCAGCTGGGTGCTGCACATTGGTGCTGGTTGAGGTGAGTTGCTAATATCATTGTAAAGTGCTTGTCCAATGTCCAAGTCAATTGAATACCCATTCAGTGACAATGTGCTTAGCTGACATCATCACCCTTTTTTCCAACATTAAAACATTTTGTAACCTGAATTATTTTTGTGGGAAAATAATTTCCTTAACATTTGGATTTGAATGGTTGAATGATCTCCTATCACCGGGGAGAGAAACACATCCCACCAACACCAACACCAACAACACTGATGTGACCACGCTGGTGACCAGTGCTTCAATTTGGAATTTTGAAATGGGAGACGTAGAGACGGGCAGCGAGTTCATGGGGGAGGGTATGATAGACCACCAAATTGTGAGGAAAACTGAGAAAAATCTGAAACAAATTAAAAATCAATAAATTTTCAGCACCAAGGTTCTTCAGCATAACACGAAGCAATATCCCTTTGGAGCCGTCAGAAAAAAAAGAATGCCTTAATCAATATTCCTGTCAGCACCGTCCCCACGTGAATGTGTGCTTTCGGTGTCTTGTTGCCACTGGCTGCACATCAGTCCAGTGCAGAGGCGTGCCGCTGAAAGGCAGGGCCAACGTCTGAGAGGAAAAAGATGACATAAAAGACGTCCCGCGCGGTCTAGCGGTTTCAACGTTCTATGCTGGCCACGGCGACCGGGGTTCGATTCCCCGGCCACGCCAGAGTCGGCTCTGGACGGGGTGCCACCGGCAATTGGCTGTCCGCCCCAGGGAGGGGGAGGTAAGCCAACAAGACGTTCGCTGCGCACAGGAGTGGCTCTGGGCTGCCGGAGTTACGGTCGTCGGCTTGGCGAGTGCCGCCTCTGAGGAGACGATACTTCGCCTTCATTGCCGCCGGTCACAGGGCTATGGCAGCAACCTATGAGGGAGGGATTGACCTGAAAATAGTGGGTGTAATTGGCTACCAAAAACTCAATTTTCATTTAAAAAAAGAGGCAAAAACAAAAGGCAAAGGGCCATCGATTCAACGTGTCTCACAAGGAGACCCTGCGCACAACCCTCGCCCATCGTCACCAGCATATCCAGCAGGATATGTTATCCCAGTCTCTATGTACCAGTTCAGACTGTGGAAGTAAAGGGCCCACAGGACCCTCTTTGACCTGTCTGTCACTGTGCACTGTCTCCATGGTAACGTGCTCTTAAATGACTGGGAGTGTGAGGTAATTTTACGGGCAAACTCATATCAGCTTAAACTGTTAAGTGAATAAAGTCCCTGTTGCGCTGGAAGAGTAGCACACGCCACATGCAGTGACACACCCGACGCGTGTTTAACGAGGCTGGCAGCCACACAGCATGGTGCATGAATGGCATGGTGAATCCGTGGAGCCGGTGAGTCCGTGGATTCCCATCCCATCCTGTGATGTCCTCCATCGATTCGAAGGCCAGAGGAGATGCACGGCCGGCCCTCTGGCCTTCAGGTCGACCGGGGAGGTCACAGTCATGCGACTGGGCCTCCAAATACCATTACACAAAGTGACCTGACGGATCCGTGAGAACAGCACAGTACCAGTAGTGCTCTCTGCCCCGTTACAGACCCTAGAGGGCCCATGTGCTCACAGCGTACTGGGGATTACAGACGGCCCATGTGCTCACAGCGTACTGGAGATTACAGACCCTACAGGGCCCATGTGCTCACAGTGTACTGGAGATTACAGACCCTACAGGGCCCATGTGCTCACAGTGTACTGGAGATTACAGACGACCCATGTGCTCACAGAGTACTGGAGATTACAGACGACCCATGTGCTCACAGAGTACTGGAGATTACAGACGCTACAGGGCCCATGTGCTCACAGTGTACTGGAGATTACAGACCCTACAGGGCCCATGTGCTCACAGAGTACTGGAGATTACAGACGCTAGAGGGCCCATGTGCTCACAGTGTACTGGAGATTACAGACGGCCCATGTGCTCACAGTGTACTGGAGATTACAGACGGCCCATGTGCTCACAGAGTACTGGAGATTACAGACCCTACAGGTCCCATGTGCTCACAGTGTACTGGAGATTACAGACGCTACAGGACACGTGTTCACAGAGTACTGGAGATTACAGACGGCCCATGTGCTCACAGAGTACTGGAGATTACAGACCCTACAGGGCCCATGTGCTCACAGTGTACTGGAGATTACAGACGGCCCATGTGCTCACAGAGTACTGGAGATTACAGATGGCCCATGTGCTCACAGAGTACTGGAGATTACAGACGGCCCATGTGCTCACAGAGTACTGGGGATTACAGACGGCCCATGTGCTCACAGAGTACTGGAGATTGGAGATTGGTTTAGCGTGCCGGAGGTCCAAGAGCGCTCAGGGAACGGCTTCTCCAGAAGACTAATGTCTGCTGCATTTTACAAGCCCACTTCTGCTCAGCGCCTTTTTTCGTCTATTGCCCCTGAGCTGTCGGGAACCTTCCCCTCTAAATAGACTCCTCTTTCAGGGCCCCACTGACGGACGCATCGAGACAGACGGTCACGGACTTCCACGTCTGACGTCAGCCCTTCCGCGTACGGTAGCTGTTGCCGCCGTGTTTCTTTGTAAACAGTCTCCGTAGGGCCTGGTTTGGGGAGTGGTACACATCCTGGTATCTCAGAGCGCCCCCCCCCCACGACCAACGCTGCCATCCAGGTCACATGATCCTAACCTGGGGGCATCCTCGGCCAAACATTGCTATCTCCATAACTTTCACCTTTCACCCAGATTTCAACATTTTGCAATGACTAAATTAAAGGCTATTAGAATGTGATATGACATCATTAGTGCCTAATTGGTTTTTATTAAATAAATAACCCATAATGAATGTAAAAAATAAAAAATAAAAATAAATATGAATGATTTGAATAATCATCCTAAAAACCAAAAGTGCTTGATGTAATTCAACCACATCGTGATAAAAAAAACAAAGAAATCCACGCAGGGACTGTTAAGTATTTCGACTGTTGTTATCCTTGGTCAGGTTGCGTGCTGTTGAGGCATGTCAGCTCCCAGCAATGATGGATGCCTCCAGGGGTCAGACTGAGGTATCTCACCAGCATCGCAGAACGTCTGCCTTATTACTGTTTCATGTTTCAGCCACTGCAACTGTTTAACAGATACCGCGGAGAGAGAGACGCTGGTGCGCACATGTGGGACCCAAATGTTGGCTGCCCCGTCCGAGGGCAGGCTTGCGCACGGCGCTCCCCAGCTTGAACACATTTTACCCCGGCATTTCGGGCCCCCGCCTCTGGCTAAGTAAACTAATTTGTGGGCGATCCTTAATTCCGCCTTCCTTGCACACGGCCGAAAATCCACCTTGCTTTGATTTGCCTCTTGTTAGGGACGTACACGAGATCCCTGTGGGACGCCGGAGGCCTGTCGGCCAGGGATGACCGCTGTGACACCAACGCCAGTCTGAGCCACGCGCGCCGGTCGGACTTCTCTTTATTCCGTGTGACCCGAGACGTTTTCCGGTCTTTTTAAGGGTTTTTCCAAGTGGCTGGTTGTGGCACAAATAGGAGCACGTTGTTTGTTTGTTTAATTTACGGAGTAGTGTCCGTTACAGTACGGGCTCTCACGTGTCTAGTGGAGTGCATTACATTATGTTACAGGCATTTAGTAGATGCTGTTATCCAGAGCGACTTACACAGTTTACATTTCTTTTACATACAATCCATTTGTACAGCTGGATATTTTACTGAAGCAATCCAGGTTAAGTACCTTTAGCTCAAGGGTACAACAGCAGTGCCTCACCTGGGATCAAACCTGCAACCTTTGCATTACAAGCCCACTTCCTTAACCATTATGCTAACACTGCTGTCCCAGTGCCTCTCAATAGTGCCTCTCAATAGTCCATGAGCACTCTGTTTCCTGCTGGGAACAAACCAGTGCGTACACACATCTGTCATTGTTCGTAATTCAACATGAATAGTTCGATAGGACAGTACATATCTCCTCTGTGGGTTTCCCCAGTGGTCTGACTGCTATCCACTCAACAGAATGTGGACTCGTATATTTAGTGCCATTTCACTCTAATAAATATCACAATTTCACTGTTACTTGTGGGGGGAATATCACATAGAGGCATCATGAAGATGAGTTATGTGACAAGTTCTGATAAGAATCAAAATAGAGATATTGTTGTTGTTGCTCCCAGACATTGTTTACAGACGGATATTGTCCAGATGATACATGAAATCTGACCGACAACTCTCAGTTTGTGTAAACGTTGAGAAGACGTGATAGCTAGAAGGGCAATGAAAGACTCCAAATTATGACTTCCTTTCTTGATTTGGACCCTGGCTTTGGTTAGATCGTGCTGACTTTAGGTTGCGCGGTGTTTGTTATAGATGTTCGTTATTTACTCTGTGTCCCTGCAGCTGTAATTCTTATGAAATTGCACGTGCTTGCAATTTGAAATGTTTATTAAATCTGACTTTTTAATCGGGGATTAAAATACAATCCATTTGCTGAGGCACTGCATGGCTAAATTTGTCACGTTGTTTTAACTTTGTAAACTGGACTGCTTTGCAACCAGTGGAGTTGACACCTATCCCGTAAATACACTCAGCTGGGAACGCTGCTCGACTTCTCTGCTTGTTCTGAGGTGAAGGTTTGGAGGCCTGCCTGTTCAGCGTGGCGTAAAGAAGGCTTCCGTCTGTGATGGTGACAAATGAGATGGCTGTGGCAATTCAGTCCACACACACACACACATACTCACACTCTCTCTCACACCACACACACACACACACATACAAAAACACACTGTCTCTCACACACATACACACAGAGATACACACTGACACACACACACAAACAAACACACATATACACGCACACACAAACAAACATACACACGCACACACACATATACACAGACACAAACAAACACACAAACCCATGCGCACACACACAGGCATACATGCACTGACAAACAGATGAATACTAATTTCCTGCTAGCATTATTTGACACTTTATAGGAATGAATATTTAATACTAGTACAAGTATGGAACATTTTAAGCACTCATTTTTTAAAAGGGGGGGGGGGGCATTATGGCGTTATTAGAGCCAAAATGGGCCCTGCTAAACCATTGTCAGATTTGTTTAATTTTTGTTTTCATGTGATGTGCAGTTGTCTATTTAAGGCTGGTGCGCCCAGCCAGAGAAACGCGAATCTCGGAATTATGGGCTGTATTTATTTTATTTATTTTTTCTTCCATGGTTTGTTTGTTTGTTCTTGTCATGTATGGTTGTTGTTGCTGTTGTTGTTTTCGGCCATTGTATGCACTGATTTCAAACTGTAACATTTTATTGATTTATTTAACTATTAATTCCCATCAAGGGACTGGTGTTGGGAATTAGCTTCGGCTACATACACATGTACAGCGCGTGGGGCACTGCTTCTGCGGCTGTTAATGTTCTCTGTGCTTGTCCCTTACAAATAAACTAATAAATAAAAAATACAAATATTCGCATACGAATCTTAGATTTATGGGCTGCATCGACGCTCCATGCTGGGTCTTCTTGAAAGGCCCCTCCAAGCGCATTTTCCGCGTGTGTCGTGCGTGTGAACGTCAATCGCGTGTATCGCGCGTGCGAACGTCAGTCGCGCGCATCGTGCGTGCGATCGTCAGCCGCGCTTGGGTGTATCGGTTGCTCCTTTCAACGCCAGTTGTTACGCAAGCGCCTTTCCCATCTGCATCAGAGGAGTTCTCTGTCACGCGAGCCTTCTTCGGAGTAGACGCGTCGTAATATACGAGAGGGTGATGGCTGTATTAAGTCCTTTGTGTGGTTTTTGTCTATCTTTTTTATGCTTTGCCGTGCAATTGAAACAGAGCCGTTTCCACTTAGCGTAGAGCTGAATTGTGTAATGCCAGTTGGAAGACTTGAACCACCCCAAGTCACTATTGTGAGGTCAATGCAAATGGGAAAGTCGTTTATGGACATGGATCTGTTAGACTACACGTTTTAAAGACTACTTTTAGTTTTGCAACAGTAAAACTAGTTCAAATAAAGTTTTAGGTTACAGTTATTTATATTGTGTTCTGTTAGTATTTGGAGTCAGACATAACTAATTGTTTTGACATTGGTTCTGAGCAGTACATAATATAATATATGCCATTTAGCAGACGCTTTTATCCAAAGCGACTTACAGTAGTGAGTGCAGACATTTTTCAGTATACTGTAGCCTATATGGTCCCAGTGGGAATTGAACCCACAACCTAAGCGTTGCCAACACTGTGCTCTAACTACTGAGACACACAGAACCACATGCGTAACCAGTACAAGCGTCCACTGGTTAAACTCAAGCGATATATTCGATGTTTTGTTTTATATGATTAGGGGAAGTGTGACGTAGATCATAAACCTGGCGTGGCTCATAAGAAGCTGCGGATGAGCAGTTTGACGCCAGGGGTCAGGTGTCTAATTTTCTCTTCAAAACATAACATATGCAATTTAGCAGACGCTTTCATCCAAAGCGACTTACAGTAGTGAACACATAGATTTTTCATTTATATGTGGTCCCAATGAGAATATTAATATTAATATTTCATATTTGTATTTCAAATTCATATTCAATATTTATTTTCCACATAGTACTTTTTCTTAATAGTCGGCAACTTTGCGACTCACGCTGTCGTGGGCAGTAAGGTGTAAGGTGTGTAAGTAAAGTAAGTAAGAATAATGAAACGCGTCATCAACCACCGTGCCTGACTTCATCTGAGGGCTGGTCACGTGCGCCACGCGGACAGCAGCCACCCCCCCCTGCCGTTATAACCGTCGTCCGTTTAATTTACCGCCCGATATCAAAGAAGACGAGAAACGTGGTCATATTCAGGCCTGTCACCTGTTTTTCATACCGTTAATAGCAGCAACAACCCAAAAAAATTGTAAGATAAACATGTCCAAATGTTCAGCATCTTGACATGGTTACCAGGCCCAGCCCCGAAAGCCCCTTTCCCGGAGCCAAGGCGTGCGTAGCTCTTTGGAAATAACAGGTGCTCCGTTCGAGACACGGTCCAGACAGCCACTACATCGATCTTGATCAGCCAAGTATAAGCTAGAGGCTTATGGGACTTACTACTGTAGCTACAGCGTCTTTGAATATGTTCCCATCTTCCCCCAAAAAAAGCAGTAGTAGTCTTAATAGTTGGTGCACTGCAATGATCTGACTTCTCAAACTTTTCATCAGAAAAAAGGTTTGCGCAGACTCGGGGACAAACATGCACACAGACGTGACCTAGCAGAAACGTATAACAGAAATCATATGTATTTACTCCATTGCGGTCTTTGTTTAGACTTTTTTCTAAATGAGCTTTGCCAGGCCAGACACCTGCTTTTTGTTTTACTGCTGACAGTTAGCACGTCTGTGCTGTTTTAAACTGGGATGCGCGCGACCTGTTTATTAGCCGTGTGATTACACTGAAAGGGGGGCGTTGTGCAATCACAGCGCGCCCAGAAGAAAACCTCGTGCATTTATTGCTGGGATCCAAGAAGCCTTGATTCCTCCAAAAGCCAATAATCTAACAGGCGAAGCGCGAGGCAATTCTGTCCTCAGTAACAAGAATCAACAGCAACGAAGCTTAACAGAAACTATGCAGCCACACACAGTCACAAGAGCCCGAATGACTGATTTCTCTATAACATGGAAACTAGTTATTCGCTGGATTTTCATGGTTTCAAATGAAACGTGGGCTACAGTATGTGTACACGACACTATATTGTCATTGTATTTTTTTGGTACATTTTTATGCCTAGATTCATGAGTTAACCCACAGATTCCCCTTTACTAATTTGAACTTTCAATTTGATTTCAAAATGCGTTTTGGCGCTTCAGCCAAAATGAGACACACTTGTGCACAACAGTATTTCTTATAAGAGCTCATAATGAAAATGATGATGATGATTATTATTATTAATAATAATAATAACAACAACAATAACAATAATAATAATAATAAAGGAGGCACTTACTGTAGCAATTTGTGGCATCTTGGGTGCCGTTGATATTGCCGTACTCATCGATGGTGAGAAACCACTGGGTCCTGCTGAATAGCTGTCGGATTCGTACATCCCCTCCTTCCATGTAATCGTAGTTCCTGGTGTGCCGCTCGTGCTTGGAACAGTTCATAATTGCAGCCATTTGCTCTGGGGTCCTATCGCTGCAAGTTAAACTCACACTGCCCACTAGAAAGAAAACGTGCAAGTAGAGTCCGGAGAGAAGATCTGGCAGGTTCCATTTCAGCATCCATTTGCGCATTATAATGCAATGCAAGGGGTGTTCACGAGCAACATGCTGAAAAGTAAACTTATAAAAAAAAAAAAACACACACACACACACACACACACACACAAAAAACGGAGCAGTCTTTATGACCGCTGGGTCTGTGACCCTGGTTCTTCCTCTGCTCGTGGGGGTCTCTGGTCGGGGGGGATAGGGGGTGGTGCGGGGGCAAAACGTGCTGCTGCTCTGTCGGAGGTTCGACCTAAACTGGGCTTTTGAAGGAGCCGTCTGTTTTTAATCCTCGCTTGTCGTCCGCTGTGTCGGGGCGAGGCGACGGAGATCAGCGCCCAGGGACAGACGCATCCTCGCCGCGTGGGACGGCGGTCGGGCGGAGGGCAAGGCTGCAACACACAAGAGCAAAGCGTTTTTATCCGATCTCTGGAGCTGCGCAAAATGTCACGCCGTGTGATACTTTGCGCAGACATTTCCCACACAACAGCACAAACAGTCAACAGTCCGTCAACAGTCAAAGGTTGCCAACCAACCCCCTTTTTTCCCCACAATTAAAACTACAACTATATTGATCATTTAACAGTCCAGGCTGTTCTGATGGAACATCAGCTTATTCGTTATATTCTCACCTCCTAGACACGCATGTGTAACCCCGGGCACTTCTGCGGTTAACCAAGATCCCCTTCCTGTCTATTCGGACCGTGCGGACAGACTGGACACTATGCAGCTCCTCTTCGTCACTTATAAACATGCGGACCTCGTTGTCTCAATACCCCAATGCCTCAATATCATTTCCTCCTGGGGCATTTCAAATACGCGAAGCAAAACCTGACAGCTTTCATGTTGTGCAATAAAACAATAACAAAAAACAGAGCAAACTCTGGCCCTACTTTGCTGAATAAAGCAACAAAAAAAGGAAAAAAAAGACTTACATCGGAGGCGTAGGACGACAGCTCTAAACACCAAAATTATTTCCTCCCCGCCCCCCCCCCTCTCAAAATAAAACCCCCAAAAAGTCTGAGCTCAAGTGTCTCCAATATCTGAAGCCTGGCTGCTCCAGTCCTGCGATTGTTCCCACGGACCAGGCGATGTCCCGCGCAGGACTTCACTGTGCATCTTCGCTCTGTTGTTATTCGGTGTGCTCAGATAAATGCCTCTTGCTGACCTCACCAGAGAGCAATTAGGTCTCAGCCAGTCAGCTGTCACTTGGACGCAGGGCGGAAAAAAACGTCTGTTTCTTTTTGTCAGCCCTTCTCGTGCTCATCGGCGCGAGCTCCAAACTGCAACGAATTGTTGATATTCCTGCGGTATTCTCAAAGTATGCACTTCATGCAGACTTGTGGCAGTGTCAAATAGTGAGAGTCCCTCTCCATCACACTGGGCTCCGCACTGACGTCCGCGTGACTTTCTCCAGATAAAATATATTCGTGAAATCTTTGAGATACAGGAGAGAGAAGAATAGTCATAGATAGAGATGTATAATTTTGAAATACCAGTGATGGCTATATCAGTCTTTAGACAGATGCTGCGGTCGCAGTGATTCGTTGGGCATGTTTTACCGTAAGCAGAGCCTGTAGCTGTTTATCATTGAGTGAAAAGATCAAAGAAATCGCCTCAATAAAGGTCCGAATGGGCGACCACTGAAGGCGCAAACCAGAAGACGTTGCCTCTAAAAGTGGTAATCTTTGTCGAAAGGTCAGTCGGTCTTTCACTTTTTCTGTTTGTATTTAAGACCCACGATTTACCGTTTTAGACACCTGGCCCCTTCTTGCACTCAGCACTTCAAAAAGTTTACGTTGTATCTAATGATCTGTTCCCCTCGGGGGGAAGAGAACGAAGGGCGCACAGCTTGAAGAGAACCTTCTGGACTCGGCCAGCCTGCCTTTCATTTCTTAAATGAATGGTCATAAACATTTGATCTATTTAGTTGTTACTCATAACGGCAGAAAACCTACATAAACCTACAACAACTTCCTCCCCCTCCCTCTCCCCCACACACTTAAAAGAATAGTTCAAGTAGTGTGTGATCAGTTCATGACAGAAGATATAGAATCATGTTCATCGGTTATTATCGCCGAGTTTGATTTGTATTCACTTGGAAAGACTTAATTTATGTAGTTAATTTCAGCTTTGCTCAGAAATGGCACCCTGGAGCTATTTTTACGAGGCCAGAATGCTGCCGGTATTGAGATATTAAGGAAGATATAAAGTACGGGAACGGATCTGGAGGGAGCACATCAGTTGAAAATGTTGCCCGCTGCGAAAGCTGCATGCACGTAAAGCTCAACAGGGCAAGCCTTCCTTGTGCGTAGAGCCAATAAAGTCTTACACTTTACTGCACTTGTATACAAAAGCTTGTCTGAACAAGTATCCACTACCATAACTTACTCTGTGATATTTTCATTCAAGTAAATATTTGCACAGAGTCTTACAATAATGTCAGCTTAGTCATTAATTTGGAATCTGTAATAAATTCGGTGGAAGAAAGTTATAAGACTGGCACAATAAGAGTGCTTTAGTAAGAAGTGGTTTTTATTTCCATGAAAATGGAGTGTGAGGTAGCCTGGCACTGTGTCCCAAAGCGCCCCCCCCACTATGACTTTGACACCATTTTGTTTTTAATATACAGTTTTGTCGATTAAAGTTCTACATCTTTTTGACGCGTACACAACACCACGAGTTTGACAGATACTTCAATGATAATGAATGATTTATATTGATAAAAAATAAATGAATGAAAATTGATCAAATATAAAAGTATAATTCCTTGCTCCTTACTCCTTAAAGATGCTGTAAGGAAGGGCCCCCTGAGTGGCACAACAGGTAAAGACACTTGCTCTAAATGCAGCCTGGGTTTGAACCCCGTTCAGGGGCGGTGATTGGCTGTCCGCCCCCAGGTGGAAGGGGGAGGGAAGCTGGCATGAGTTCGCTGCATGCAAGCGGCTCTGTGTTTGTGTCAGAGTAACGGTCGATGGCATGGTGGGTTCTGTCTCGGAAGAGGCGGTTCAGTTCAACTTTGTGCCTCCCAAAATTCTGGTGGTGAACTTGCAGCACAAGGGGGGAGGAGGTTGAACTAGAAGAACTAAATCGGTTAGATTTAATCAGAGTCCAAGGAGGATTTAGCCCAAAGACTATGGAGCATTGTCCTGAACTAGGGGCAACAAATTGAAGACATTATCACAAGTTTGGTAGACATTTAAATTAACTAGTGATACAATGTGGGCGAAAAATGTAACATTTGCTTATGTTTGTTAATAAAATGACATTGAAGACACCATAGCAGGTAGATTGAATCCTGCCTAGGTGTGATTGTTGACCAGCATCTTGCAGAATTTCTTCATCTTAAGGATGCCTGTTACCATCCATGGCCTTATGATTGCTACTGTGGAGAAGGAGCAGAGAAAGAGTTAAAGATGGAGGAAAAAGGACCAAATGTACCGTACAATGTACAACAGGCTGGCAGTGTAGTGTAATGGTTAGGGAGCTGGGCTTGTAACTCAGAGGTTGCAGGTTCAATTCCCAGGTGGGACACTGCTGTTGTACCCTTGAGCTAAAGGTACTTAACCCATTAAGACCTGGAGTGACGTTTAGGTCGATTTTGCGATTAATGAAATGCGCTGTGATTCTGCGTGGGGGAAATGAAGTGCACGTTGGTGTCCTTTTTTTTTTTTGAATTTTTTCCAGAAAACCCTCAGGTTTTAAGAGGTTGTGTAGAATAATTGCTTAGGTTTTAATAGGCGTTTTTAGCAGGCATTTTAGGTCTAAATGGGTTAAAATTGCTTCAGTAAAATATTCAGCTGTATAAATGGATTGTATGTAAAGAAATGTAAACTGTGTAAGTCGCTGTGGATAAGAGCGTCTGCTAAATGCCTAAAATGTAAATGAAAATGTTTTAAAATATTTCCTTGTCAAATAATTGCATATACAGAATTATCATAATTTGAATATAGATGCTAATGCACAAACATATGAAACCCCTTATTTTCTCCATTTTTAGAAATGCCATTTGTACTGTGTGCTTTCACTCACACACATACACACATGCACAAACACGCATACACACAGACACACAGACGCATGCACACGCACGCACGCATACACACACACACACACATATGCATGCACACACACACACACACACACACACACACACACACACACACACACACACACACACACTTACACACATACACTATGTGAAGCACATGCACTCCTCCCATGCATTACATTATATTGCATTCATTTAGCCGGTGCTCTGGCTTACAAAGTTAAGTACACAGCTGCACTAATAGCAGCAATAAGAGGAGCACTTGTGTGCACTTATGCACTTCGTTGTGTAAGTCACTCAGGACACAGTGAGCCCATCACTATTTTCCACACTACACAGCACACAGTGTACTACAGGAGAACTAGCGTAGACTGATGTAGAGGCACACCTGGTCACCTGTAGTCACCTGTTGCCCTGTTCAGAGTTAACCGACTTAAGCGCCTGCTTAAGTTCCTCCAGTTAACACAACAGTTGTTTGCATTCAGACTTACGCATGTGCTTAACTCTGAAACTGGGGCAGAGACAGAATTTAAGGAGCATGTGCCTTTAATTTTAAAAAAAATGTCAGGCAGATTTTTACATAGTTGTTCTCTATTGCATGGAAGTAGTTGGAACTATGAATGGGCATTGACATATATAGGATGTATTTTCCCATTTTGCTTCCTCTGTGTGTTTTTTAAGAGTACGTTTATGACACTATTGTCTAACTGGTGTGTTCCCAAGATTTAAATTAAGAAGCGTTTAAAAGGAGAAGCACACTTGTAGACAATTACACAGGAGCCAAGATGGATGAGGAAGCAAATCGGCAAAAGACACATTTTTTGAATGAAGAATTACTAATACGAGTGAATGAGGTCAGCAAACACAATTCTACACTGCTCTTACAAAACAATGGCCAGGTGGTCGCCATTTATTCGACCTTTCTTTTCTGGTGCAAACATCGCTTAAGTCAAAGTCAGAATAGTGAAGGTCTCCAGACACGCCTCTATTTTGGGAACACCCCTCCCTAGACGCACAACTTGCCAGAGGGCACCTAATTCCACAAATAAGTTCAAAGTCTGAATACGAACAGACAGATGAGGTGCAGTTTTCAACTTATCTCCACGTTGCACGGACTTAACTCAACTGTGACCAGGGCCCATGGTGAGTAGCTCGGTTGGGCTGATGTAGCAGTAATCCAAGAAAACCTTACTGACCGAAACCCACCCTCCCCCGAAGGTGGACTGCCAGTGATAGTCAGCTAATGACGTACTGCAGCCCAGGATCTAGTGAGGCTGTGCAGGCTGCAGGGCTCAGACTGGTCCCGCGATGAGCCCCTTCACTGCATGAGCCACGCAGGAGCCCATTTTAAACTTACATTTACATTTTAAGCATTTATCCAGAGCAACTTACAAGATGTGCATTAATAATAATAATAATAATAATAACCCCTCATTTGTATAGTGCTTAACAGAAAAGAAAAAGAAAAGAAAAGCTGAAAACAAAGCAAAACTAAAATTTCTTCAAATTAATATAATTGTAAAAACTTTAAAAAAAATGTTTTAATACATGGTAAGAACAATCATAGTTTGCGCAAGAGATCAGTGCAGTAATACAGTGATAGATATCATTGTAGGCAGCTGCGTACCATACCTGTAACACTGGGAAGGAAAAGGTTAGTAAAGTTTTTTTTTTTTGAGGAGTAAGCAAGGATACATATACAAAACGTATTGAACAAGTAGGTATTGGTGGTGACAATTGGCTAGATGTACAGAATTCAGTGGTAGTGGAGTGTGAAGAGGTGGGTTTTGAGTCTCTTGCGGAAGATCGTAAGTGATTCCGCGGTCCTGACCGATTGCGGAAGGTCATTCCAACACCGTGGGGTCGGGACAGAGAAGAGGCGAGACCGCGAGGAGCGGCTGCCGGGCGCCTGGAGGGATGGAACAAACTCTGTAGCGATGGAGAGTTATTAACTGTTTGCTAGACACAGATGAGTCTGGGTTAAGAACTAGCTTCCTTGCTTTTTGGATTTATTTATACATGATATAAAATATTTAGACAGATTACACCTTTGAGGAACTCGTATGTTAGTGTGAGAGATGTTCATGGCGATGCAAAATGATGAAATGCTCTTTCCCTATGAGTCGGCGGTTTTTGGACACAGCCATCGAATAGAGATAATGTTAGAACTATTCTGGTCACAAAGAGGGTTATTTGAATGACTTTGATACACAGGAAAAATGGGATGAAATGTAAATCCAGAAGTAAATGGAGGAGAAAGCGAGGCGCTGAAGTGCTCTCTGCCACTATATTCTCTCACATATTTGAGGAGATGAATCTGGTCCCCAGGGGAACAACTTTGTGTGTTGTGTCTGCTTCCTGTCGCTCATTAGTCCGATTTCCTCCGTCACACCGGGCCTTGTCTCGCAGTTAACCTTCTCGCTCGCTGCTCACTTTTACATTTCACATGCGACAATAACGATTTCTTTTTTTCTTTTTCTGCTTCTACCAGACGGTGATGGTTCTGCGAGATGTTTGAGTTTTTGTCTTTGCTTAAACTGGGCAGATTAAAGAACTGAAAATGATAAAATAAAAAATGCTGGAAGTTCACAGTAGCAGGGAGTCAGGCTGGCCCTGTGTGAGTACATAGTATATAATATAATATAATATAATATAAAATAATATTATATTATATTATATTATATAATATTATATAGTACTGAGCCACACAGAACCACATTAAAGAGTACACCTCATTAATCCCTCCCATTCTTTTGCTTGATTGATTATTGACAAGAGCAAGGGAACGGCAGAATTATTTGCACATTTTGAACAATGCCTCAAACAGGAAAACTTTTCCTTTTGTTTTCAATTAGTTAGCAATTTAGACTTGCCCTTGAATTCCATAACAAGGCACAATTCTTATTTTTAAAAGGGGAGCCAGATGTTTGAGTTAGGGAGAGGAACGCGATTAAAAATGTTTAAAAAATAATTTTGCCAAAATGTGAAGTCCATCTAAACAGAAAAAAGCCCCCTATTATGACATCCATGTGGGATTTCAAATTCCATATGAAAAGACGAAATATTATTTCATGGAATATTGGGCTGCACTGACTGTATGCTATCAATATTCTATACCATTTCTGGAATTATCTGCCCAGAGCCTATTTTTAATATACAATTTCCCCCAAAAAACATTTCATGCAGAATGAAAAATGACATAAGCAACTTGAAGTAAATGCATTCTGCCCTGTCAGTATGTCCAAGCTTGTCACAGTGACAAGCGAATTGCACTTTTGTTCCGTAAACCATCTTTATAATATTCCGCTAATATTATAAACTATCTTCATAATAGTCTTCTAACATGACAAGCGAATTGCCCTTTTGTTCTGTAAACCATCTTTATAATATTCCTCTAATATTGAAAATATTTATTTCTGCTTGAACAAGTAAATAATCCACATTAAAATTTAAAATGTTGCCAAACAATGGTCTAAACAGCATTCCTAAACAGACAGTGTTGTGCACCATGTTTTGCTGTTTAATACGTGTATCATGTGGTGAGTAAGAAAGAGGTCCTCGCTCACATCTCCTGATACAACTGCTCTTTCCTTTAATAATGGATCATGTTTAAGGTCAAACTATTCTGGGATACTGGATATCTAGTTGCCGTTTGACTGTTTGGGTTAAGCTTTTGCTTTCTAAATTCCATAATAATTGGCCTTCACTGGGGGATGGGCCTGTGAACATTAGTCTATATTTAACCGTAGCAATATGTTGGAGCTGTGCATCCTACTGCTGTAGGGATGCACAGCAACTCGTGGTCACTATTTCTGTGACCACTGCTTAATGACTGTCTGGCCGCTGTACACAGCATGACAACACTAAAAGAAGAGAGAAAATAAACATTTTAAGTAAGGGGGGAAACAATGTTCTCTCGCGGTGAGCGGAAACGTTGCATGTGACAGATGCTTGAAAGGAACACGCAAGGTGTAAGATGTGCCGTGTGTGTCCCTCGTAAACGTCCTGGAAGCGTTGGTTTGCCTGTGGACCACCGCAGCTATGCGATGGGTTTCGTCTGAGGAAAGACGGAGCGAGGAAACAACCGTTTGTGTTCGCAATAACTTGATCCTGCGCTTGAGTTACGGAGCCCGTTTCATGCGCTCTGTTGATCAAACACATCTCGGCTGTTTCTATACAGAAAGGCCAGCTTATGTTACGAAGAGTTAAAACACACAAGGAGTACTTTTTAAAAAAGCATAGAGAGGCTTAGATTAAAGTCTCATGTTAAATAAATGTCACAGTCTTGAGACATTCTTGATGTTTGTCCAGAAAGGGAAATGTAAGAGGGTTGTGTGCTGAAGTCACAGTGCTTACGATAACTTTCTCATATATCTTTTCTAAAGGTTGTTCAGCTTGTCGTAGATTAAACAGCATCAGACACCTTGTGATAGTCCTTCCCTTTGACGACCGGTGAAAACTCCTGTATTGCAGGAAATGGAAGATGTGCTTACCTTGTAGTAGAAGGATTCACAGCCGATGTCTGTTTTAAACAGTAGCCCTCAAAGGGGCACCTTAATTCTGTGCAGCTGATTACTGTCGTTACAGAAGAGGCTGTAAAAAACCTGGCCTTTGAAGATGCTCTTCCTGGACCGTCACAAAAGTATGCGTTAGGGCAACAAAAGGTGACAGGTTGTAACAGCTTACCAACGAGAGTGAGGTGTGAAAAGACAGTTAGTGCTCCATAATTGTCCTCCACATTTCACCCTCAACTGCGCTCAATTACTAGAATTAGCGAGTGCAAAAACAACTTTATTGACCCTGTCATCAATTTTTTACAACCGTGTCGGGAAGAATGCTAGGAATGCTGTCTTTAAAGGGACGCATATTAGCATGCAAATATAATTTTGATTGTGTTTTAAGTGAATTAATACGTTAAAATAATGAAAGCAAAAACATACATTGGACAAATACAAAAATAATCTTTTTTCATTCTTTACTACTTTCTTTGGACTGGAGTAGAATGCCTTATTTAGACTTTTGTAGTCATTGTGCTGTTTCCACACGGAGAGACCACATGCAGAGAAAGACATTCTCCTTTCCTCATTTCCTCCCTGGTTTTCTGCATGACTACAAAAATGAAAGTGTAAAGACCCATCTAGTCGAGAGGGCACCAAGCACTCTGCCTGGCCTTTAACCCTCCAACGGGCTTCCACCGCTACTCCTGATGATAATATATCCCATGCATTCATAATTCTGTGTGACAAAAATCTATTAAATGTCCCTTTTGTAATTCAATTAATTCATTAATGAAGATGAAATCTTGTTCTCCTGACAGAATTCCTACTCGCATGCATACACGGACGCGTGTACAACAGCTCATGACGATTCTGTGTGATTAAGGATGTGGTGCAATTGTAGAAACGTTTACAGCCTGTTTCGTTTTATCCCTGTTGACTTTTTTTTTTTTGCCATTCACGCATATGGGAAGATTTTTTTTCTGATCGAACCTTGAATAATAAAGTGTAGGCTCTTTAGATGTGGTGGGGTATGTTTGCCGCGTAGGCCTACAATGTGCATGCTTTCTCTATGAATCATTGTGCTTTTTCCAATTATTGTTAAAAAACAAACAAAAAAAACGTCGAAATGAAGTCAGAATAAGTATTACTGTGCTGTCAGTGTGGCATCTGAGTCTGTTTGAATCCCACGACGAAAAAGCCCGTTCTGTGGATAAGAGACTACTGAAACAGGTGATATAAAAGGACATAACCATAAAGAAAAGAGCAATGCACCTTCACCGTATCAGATCTGAGTGGAAATAGGCAGAGTCTTTCCCCAAACACTTGGCCTAGTGTTGTTTGAATTTTCACCTGACTGCAAAACATCCTCTTTTATTTGAGAACGGCATCACAAGAAAGAGCTCTTTCTTTAAAGCACTTCTAAGGCAGGTTGGATGTAATTGGGCTCTGTCAGAAAGATATGCGCCCCCCCCCTTCAGTCACTCTGTGATTGGGGAATGCAGAGGCCCAGGATCATAAATAAACAGCTGTTTAGGATCATTGTCTTAGCTGCTGTTACTAAACTCAAATATCTGCTGATGCCTTTGAGAAACAGTGCCTTAGTGGTATTAAAGAGAGAGAGAGTGGGATCTCAAAATAACCAGTACAGTTGTAATCCTGGGCAGCTTTGTACTGTTTAGAAACTGGTTGGGTTGTTCTTAGATCTGTGTCGGACAAATTGTATAAGCCCCTTCATAACCTTAACAGCTGAGCTTCTAGTGTTGTTCTTTTCTTCTCTCTGTGTTTTGTATGTATGCTGTGTGTGCGTGCATGTATGTTGTGCATGTGTGTATGTATGTGTGTGTGAGTGTGTGTGTGTTTTGTATGTATGCTGTGCATGCATGTGTGTGTGTGTGTGTATGTGTGTGTGAGTGTGTGTGTTTTGTATGTATGCTGTGCATGTGTGTTTGTGAGTGTGTGTGTGTGTATGTGAGTGTGTGTGTGTGAGAGTGTGTGTGCGTATCTGTGTGTGTGTGTGTGTGTGAGTGTGTGTATGCTGTGGATGTGTGTGTGTTTGCGCGCGTGTGTGTGTGTGTGTGTGTGTGTGTGTGCGTGTGCATGTGAGTGTATGTGTGTGCGTGTGAGTGTGTATGTGAGTGTGAGTGTGAGTGTGTGTGAGTGTGTGAGTATGTGTGTGTCAGTGTGAGTGTGAGTGTGTGTGTGTGTGTGTGAGTGTGTGAGTATGTGTGTGTCAGTGTGTGTGTGAGTGTGTGCGTGTGCATGTGACTGAGTGAGTGTGTGTGTGTGTGTGTGTGAGAGTGTGTGTGAGTGTGAGTGTGTGTGTGAGTGTATGTTGATCTTGTAAAGTGGGGTCACTAAAGAGAGCACATTAGGGCTTAGTTTGACTCCAGTTTTGATAAACTGTGGCGTCTGGGGGGTTGCTTGGTAATGATAATATAACAGGATCCAAACTGAACAATGATCGTAGATTTCAAGTCTTCGTAAGAAATGTTCCACTCACACATTGTGAGTCTCCTCTAGACTGGGCTCAGCTGGATTTCCATGCTAGTATGGACTGAACAAAACCCTAGTTTGACCAAACCTGGGTGCCCAACGATGAGCAGTTTCAGTCACTCAATAAAAATAAACTAAGAAAACATGACATGAATCAGGATGCCACACCAGATATATATAAATATTTGGTATTAAGCCATCCTTGGTGGATGTAGAGATGGTTCCAGGGAACACTGAGCACAATATTTGTGTTAAGTTCCCTAAAACACTCGCCCAAGTGGCTAAGCGACAGACCAGAAATAACCGTATCTGGAACATTTCTCACCACAATCTTTGACACTTTGACTGGGAGATCAGGAGGGTTTGGGGGGGGACAGGACATCATCTGTCAGCAAAACAAACAACCAGGAGTCTCTGTGGCTTTCACCTTTGACCTCCGACATTGTGAATTCTAAACCAAGAGTTGGAGAACATTTGAATGAAGTTCAATAAAAAATGTATGCAAAGCGGGTCGTGTTAGATTCTACTTTGTGATGGGACAAACTCAAAACACAATACCTATTTACTGTACTGGTGGGGCATAGAAAAACATACTTATATATGAATATACAGGTAACTGCCAAAACAAAGGAAACACTTGAGTAAATTAGGGATATAAAGTATATTGAAAGCAGGGGCTTCCACACAGGTGAGGTTCCTGAGTAAATTAAGCCATTAATCTCCCATCATGCTTAGGGTCATGTATAAAAATGCCGGGCAGGCCCAGTTGCCCATTATTTTGGCTACCATGACTAGAAGAAGAGATCTCAGTGACTTTGAAAGAGGGGTGATTGTTGGGGCGCGTTTGGCAGGAGCTTCAGTGATGAAGACAGCTGAACTTGCTGATGTTTCATCAGGAACGGTGTGAGGTGATGTTGACGTGGAACTCTGAGGGAAAGACCTCGTCAACTAGGAGCAACTGCGGTCAAAAGTGTATATTTCTCGACCGCGTTGTCCGAAATGCAAGGCAAAACACACAAGCAACTCTGAATTAGCTGACTGCATATATCACTACAGGGTGTGAGCATGCAGTCTCATCAAGAGTAATCTGTCGAGAACTCACAGAGACGGATACTATAGTCGGGTTGCAGTGCATAAACCCCTTATTACACCTAAAAACGCATGTTTTTGAGTAAAGTGGTGCAAAGAACACAGTCAGTGCTCTAATGAGCAGTGGAAAAAAAGTCAGTCAATGGTCAGAAGAGTCATCCTTCACCCCACAAGCGGACGAGTGCATGTGTGGCACACGCCAAAATAAACCTACAGTAACATCAATAAAGCCATTCAGAGTGATCACCTTCATCCTGTGGGGAAGCATTTCTGTAAAGAATTTGTTTCTGATTTTATCCCATTTTCTCCTAATTTAGTAGCCAATTACACCCTCTATTTTTCTTTTTTTTTTTTCAAATTTTTGTTTCTGATTTTATCCCATTTTATCCCAATTTGGTAGCCAATTAGACCCGCTATTTTTACGTCAATCCCCCCCTAGTAATGTGAGTTCGCTGCCGTAGTCCTGCGACCGGTAGTGACGAAGCGAAGTGACGCCTCTTACGAGACGGCACCCGCAGCCCGTCGACCGTAACCCGGTACTTACAGGGCCACTCTTATACGCAGCGAACGTCACGTCGGCTCCCCTCCCCCCTCCCTGGGGCGGACAGCCAATCGCCGCCCCCTGGTGGCACTCCCGGCCAGAGCCGACACTTGGCGAGACGGGGAATTGAACCCCGGTCTCCGTGGCCAGCGTCGGACGTTGTAACCACTGGACCACGCGGGAGGCCACCCTCTATTTTTCAAGTCAATCCCCCCCTCATATTGTGAGTTCGCTGCCGTAGCCCTGAGACCGGCAGTGACATGGGCGAAGTATCACCTCAGAAACGGCACTCGCCAAGCCGTCGACTGTAACTCCGGTACACAGAGCCACTCCTATACGCAGCGATCTCATGTCGGCTTCCTTCCCCCCTCCCTGGGGCGGACAGCCAATCGCCATCCCCTGGTGGCACTCCCGGCCAGATCCGACTCTGGCACGGCCGGTGGAATCGAACCCCGGTCGCAGTGGCCAGCGTCGAACGTTATAATCACTAAACCACCTGGGAGACCGTGGTGAAGCACTTCTATCCTGATTTGGGATTTACCTACGTATATATAGAATGTAATGGTCTTTCATTTCACCGATTAATTTGATATTACTGGTCAATATTGAATCATGATATTGTATCGTGTGTCGCGCAAGAACCGACAAATCTCGACGTCTGCGTGTTTTGTCTTAAATTCTTCTCAGCTGCACAGGTGGGTTCAGACGGGAAGCACGCACGCAAGCAGTCGCTCCTGCAGGGAGAGGAAACGTGAATACTGCCGACGTCAAGACGGGAAGGGGGGGGGGGGGGGGTACGACGCTTCCCGAAAAAATGCGAGGCATTCGTCTCCCAGCACGCCGTGCGGTTACTCCGCACTACATAAGTGCGGGCGTGCTGACAGGCCGTTTCAGGGAGGTTTTGCTGTAACTGGAGGCCATTGGACTGAGTCAGCAATGGCTTTCCCCTAAAAACCTCACCGATTCTTCTCAGCCAACGTATTTGAATAACCACAGCGTCCCCAGTTATGAAGAGCAATTGTGTTTAATCCATGTTTGGGGAAAGCCTTAATGCAGCGCAGATGAACCCCCGTCTTTATATACGTTTCACCGAATTATCACCGCACGGAACTCTCGGCTCATGAAGCCGCCGAGATTCTCGGAGCGTCGCGATGCCGTGCTCTAAACGCAGAGCGCCGGTGGGCGAGTGCAAGAGGACAAGGTCCAATAAAATCTCCAGTTCTGAACTTCAGCATCTGTCTCACATATCTGTAGTTACTGTGTTTTTTGGTGGGTTTTTTTACATTCAACTGAAGCAATGTGCAGATTCTGGTTCCCAAGCTTGGCGGCATCGTGCTTCTGCTGTTGTATGGTAGCGATATAATATATGCCATTTAGCAGACTCTTTTATCCAAAGCGACTTACAGTAGTGAATGCATACATTTTTCAGTATATGTGGTCCCAGTGGGTAAAACTGGGGTAGATATACAGAATCTACCCCTCTGTCTGTAATGTAGTTTTGTGAAAGACAGTCTAGGTTGACATTTCCATTCGAAGGTAAAGGATAAAACTGTCAAAACACATTTCTATTTGTTGAACATGTGCATTAATAAATAATCTAACAAAGGGCATTGACCTATTTATGCTGTGTGTACATTACTACACGAATAGGATACGTTAGAACACAGACAGAACTAAAATGCCTCTGTTAGGGGCCCCTGGGTGCTGCTAACATGCTGGTAGGAATTTAAAGGCCGTGTTTTACCCTTCTACAAAATCCTCTCCCTTCAAGGGCTACCTAGATTACAAACAGCAGGTATTTCAATAATATGTAGCAGGTTGTGCTACAAAAAGTAAATAAAAAAACCTTACAGCAGAACATAGTGGAGTAAAGGACAGAAATAGGATACATTGGAACACAGACAGAACTAATATGCCTCTGTAGGGGCCCCCGGGTGGCGCAACCGGTAAAGGCACTCGCCCGGAGTGCGAGTTGCCCACTGCAGCTGGGTTCGATCCCTGCGCCAGTCTGGCTCTGGTCGGGAGCTCTGTTTTGGGGTGGTGATTGGTTGTCTGCCCCAGGGGAAGGGGGGAGGGAAAGCCGGCACGAGCTCACCACGAGCACAGAAAGCTACACTCTGAGCAAAGATGAATAGGTGAGTTCCATCTCGAAGGAAGCGGTTCATTGATTCATATTCTGGGTAGTGGCTGGTCCCGTAGTTGCAGGCGGCGGGCTCATGGGGGAGGGTGAATTGAAGAAATAGAGGGTGCAATTGGCCACCAAACTGTGAGAAAAGCGGGGAAGAAAAATCAGAAATGATATTTTTCTATAATATGTTTGTGTATTGTGCTGCAGTACGGCCTGTGTGATGTGTGGTGTGTGCAGTTCTGAAGGAGTGCTCACAGTGACCTCCGACCCCCGATCACAAAGCACACTGAAACCACATCAAATGACCAGTCTTTCCCCACATTTCAAATCTCCGCCTCACTGCCACATCTCCCCTCCTTACACGCAGCAGTGAGACACGGCCATTTGAGACGTTTCCAGACAAATAATAAAGAGCAGGATTTCCTCACTTTTTGCCAGCATGCCATTTTCTCAAATGGATGTAATCTGATGTACGAAGAGGAAGCAATTTCACCGATCTCATCGGGAGTACATTGGCCCGCAAATGATCACTTACGCGGAGAAGACTTTTGGAAAGAAGCCTGGCTTTTGGAATTGGGAGCTCTTCCTCTCGCTTGTTTGGCACTTCCTGTTAACGTGTAACGACTTCCTGGAGACCGTTGTTTGGCGGATTGTCGGATGCTGGGCCGAGATAAGGTATTCCCCCATGTGAAAAAGGCTTCCTCTGCACGGACATCATCGTTATCATCGTGGCGACAGCGGTGCGTCTTCCTTCGTGAGCAGAAGCCCTTGCAGAGGATGGCTTTGGGAGCCGCACTCCACCGCGGACTTCATTCATTCATTCATTCATTCATTCATTCATTCATTCATTCATTCATTCATTCATTCATTCATTGTGGTTCTGTGTGCCTCAGTAGTTGTGGGTTCAATTCCCACTGGGACCGCATATACTGAAAAAGGTTTGCATTCAGTACTGTAAGTCGCTAAATGTTATATATTAACCCACTTATTCCTGGTCAGGGTTGTGGGGGGGCTGGAGCCTATCCCAGCATGCATTGGGGCGAGAGGCAGGAATACATCCTGGACAGGTCGCCAATCCATCACAGGGCACACCCACCATTCACTCACACACTCATACCTGCGGGCAATTTAGACTCTCCAATTAGCCTAACGTGCATGTCTTTGGACTGTGGGAGGAAACCCACGCGGACACGGGGAGAACATGCAAACTCCACACAGAAAGACCCCTGGCTGGGATTCGAATCCGGGACCTTCTTGCTGTGTGGCGACAGCGCTATCCACTGCACCACCGTGCCGCCCCCACGGCGGACTTACAGGCTGTTATTTTGCTAACCTGTAGCATGTCTAACTACCATTTCCATTCGAAGACAAAGCATAAAACTCTCAAAACACGTTTCTATTTGTTGAACATGTGCACTAATAAATAATCTAACAAAGGGCATTGACCTATTTATGCTGTATGTACATTAATACACGAATAGGATACGTTGGAACACAGACATAACTAAAATGCCTATGTTAGGGGCCCCTGGGTGCTGCTAACATGCTGGTAACAATTTAAAGGCCATGTTTTACCCTTCTACAAAATCCTCTCCCTTCAAGGGCTACATAGATTACAAACAGCAGGTATTAAAATAATATGTAGAAGGTTGTGCTACAAAAAAGTATATTAAACAACCTCCAGCAGAACACAGTGGAGTTAATGATGCACTTAATGAACTTGCCATGGGGCATTGGGGCCCTGTGGTGCTTTCTGTGAGCTGTGGCGTCGTTACAAAGCTGTTCTGTCCCACACATGCTTACATAGGGGATTGCATGCTTTATAGCTGACTTGCTTTTTCTCACATTTGGAAGTACCGACAGAGCTTTCACACTTAATTGCCTTAGCCACAGGCGTTCATTAACCCTGGTCTAAAGGCCTCTACGTGCTCGAAGAACAACGACGACAGCAACGCAACCAGGGCTCTGCAACATCAACGCAGCCTTTGCGACCTACGCAGAGGGGCTTTCAGAGGGTACCTAGCGCAGAAATCAAACTCGCGACCGCAGCGCAACCGTTCACCTAGATGTTGCGCATCATTGATTGGTTGGTTAGCGAATAGAGGCGGAGCTGTCATAGTTCATAGGTCACAGTTAATCGAGCTGGTAGCTAACGATATAGATAGCTGGCATCATTTGTTCAACACGGTATAAAATGAACCAGCTTCAGGAAAGATTGGCTGAGGAAGTTTTAAGGTACAGGAGTTTCCCTGCTTTCATGAAAACTTTATCGACCTTGTTCAATGCATTGACACCTACTAGTGTACAGAAGTGTAAGGACACCGTGTTGCATAGGCTGTGCAGACGTATAAATTGCCGAGTGCTTGCGACATGTTGCGTTGCGCGAACCGTGAAGAAGTCGCACAAGTTACTCAGAAGCATGTAGAGGCCTATACTGTAGCCCTGGTCCTTAACCCTGGACTAACTGTAGCCCTGGTCCTTAACCCTGGACTAACTGTAGCCCTGGTCCTTAACCCTGGACTAACTGTAGCCCTGGTCCTTAACCCTGGACTAACTGTAGCCCTGGGACGGCTTCCTACATGTTTCCCACACTAGACTAGATTTCTTATTTTTTCCCCCCGTTTTTCCCCCCGTTTTTCTCCCAATTTGGTAGCCAATTGTACCCTCACCCCCACGAGTCCGCCGCCCGTCCTCCGGGAACGAGATTCGCATTCCTGGACCTATTTCCCCGCCTTCTTTCGAGACGGAGATCTTCCACGGACTCCATTAACCTGCTCCTCGGCGGACTCGTGCCGGCTCTCCCTCCCCCCTCCCCCCGGAGGCGGACAGCCAAATCCCGCCTCCAATCGGGCTGACGACCAGGGCCGGTCTGGTAGAAACGTGGGTTTCGATCCGCGTCTCTGACGGGCAGCGCACACCACTCCAAAGCGTGGTGCACTAGACCGCTGCGCCATCCGCCAGGCCCTAGACTTTTTTTAAACCCTGGGATAACCAGATGATTTGAATATTCTCTTGAATATTGCTTTGAGAGTTGGTACCAAATAGTTAGTGTTAACCGTGCTCCAGAGCAGGGCTCACATAACCCTGGACCAACATCAGTGCTGTCCCACTTTTGAGTTATCGAGTGTTAAATGTAACTTCACCTCCAGCTGAGGGCTCCTTTAGTTCTACAACACTCACTTTTAAAAATTTTTATTTTAATTTATTTCTGATTTCCCCCTGTTTAGTGGCCAATTGTACCCTCTATTTCTTCAATTCACCCTCTCCCACAAGCCTGCTGCCCGCAACTACGAGACCAGCCACTACCCTGAGGCCAGCAATGAACCGCTTCCTTCGAGACGGAACTCGCCGATTCATCTTTGCTCAGAGCGTAGCTTTCTGTGCTCGTGCCGGTTTTCCCTCCCCCTTCCCCCTAGGGCAGACAACCAATCGTCGCTCCCGAACAGAGATCGAACCCCAGCTGCAGTGGGCAACTCGCACTCCGGGCGAGTGCCTTAACCGTTACGCCACCCGGGGACCACAGTTCTACAACACTCTTAGCTCAGTTGTGAAAGCTTATTGTGAAAGCCCTGCTACTGTAAAACCACACAGTGTACTACAGGAGAGCTACAATCTGATCCTGTACAATCTCTTCTGTGTCACCAGTCAGAAAAGAGACACACCTTTCACTGATGAAAACTGGTAACCTTCAGGCACAGGGCTGGTTTAAGCAGTAGTCTGAGGAAACCTGACTGACTTTAGCCTTCCCTACCTCAGCGAGTGAACCAAATTTCAATGGCAAATGAGCAATGTCTATGCTCTGGGGCTCAGCTTGAGCTTGTGTTAAGCCCCTTTATTGACTGAATCACGCATAAACAGCAGTGCTTAGTTTGTAAAATAAGAGATGCCAGGGCTCAACTCGCCTCCCCCAAGGGTAAAAGGGTGCTCTTTTCCTACCTCTGTGTCGCTGCATTTCTGTATTTCGGCATTCTGTTTACATTTGTAATGTTCACTGGACGTAACGTTGTTTAATGCCAGTTTAAAATGCGCGTTGTTGTCGCACTTTAGATATTTATGAGCCCGGGGCTCTGATTCTGATTAAGACATTTGCCGGGGTGCAAAATCGGATTGTTGGCATTTGCCGGCTAGCCCTGGCACAAATTAGGCACTGATAAACAGAAAAAAATAGATCCGCTTAAATATCGCGGTTTTATATTTCACGACACTGAATCAATTCTCAAGCACGTTGTATTGATTTTTAATGAATAGATTACACATGGTTACAGAATGGTGGCAGTATTAAAATGTCTGGTTTAACCTAGCTTTCATAGTTTGTTGTACTGTGTATGAGCTCCCCCCAACCACTAGATGGCACTATTACCAACATCCGCGGCATTGAAAGCAGATGTGCGGGCCAATTTGGCGCAATCCCATTTGCACACTGTGCCATGCCAAAATTAAACACTCGGGAAACACAACTAATTTGAGAGCGTTACCGTAACCTCGCACCACATCACGGGTGAGTGGGAGATGGTTTCTCATGTTGTGCAAACACGCGCCCTGCACTAGCCACACCTGTGGGAATATCGCAGATATACTGAAGGAAGCCGTCGGTGAATGGAAGTTGGAAGCAAAAAAAAACCCTGTCGTTGTCGAAGACAATGCATCTAACATGCATATAGCGAACATGAACTTGAAGAAAACTCCTGCAAGCATTTTATTTTCTATTGAAACTATATGAATGCTGCTCTGTTCACATTGCACAAAAAGCCCTCAAAGTATACTGTTTTGCTCACCTTTGATGTGTTTTGTTTATTGTTTTGTTTTGTTTAGGCCTACTATTAGGGACGCGCGGGGCCACATGTACAAAGATTCTAAGAGCAGGAGTGCTGATCTAGGATCAGTTTAGCCTTTTAGCTCATAATGGATATGGTTCGGATATGGGCAGGGGGAAACCTGATCCTAGATCAGCACTCCTGCTCTTAGAATCTTTGTACATACGGGCCCGGATGTTTTGCGCGTAGCCCAAATCTTTGAAGAAAACTGTTTCCTGCAAGCACTTTATTTCCTTTTGAAACTCTATGAATGCTGCTCTGTTCATATTGCACAAACAAAACCTCAAAGTAAACTGTTTTGCTCACCTGTTATGTGTATTGAGGTGTTTTGTTTATAGCCTACTATTACATTTCTTGTAAATTTTCGACATAACAAGATCGCAATATATCGCAATGTATCGAATCGTGACCCCTGTATCGTGATCCTATCGCATCGCCAGATTCTTCTATCCTATACCTATATTCTTCTATAGCTATACCTCATACACATGCATTTTGGTTCCATACTTTGTAAATTTCAGTAATGGCTTTTTAGCAAGTGCAAAATTTTTGGTTCCAGTCTGACACAATAATTACAGTAACTGCCAGTCTCACCATGACACGTAAGTTAAAGATTTTTTGTATAGCCATTAGTTTTATGGTCGTTTCATTTGCTAAATAATAGTAAAACAATCAAATTAGATGTTGAAAGATCCCAGGGTAAACAGTGCAGTGCTCTGCGCTATAGTGCTAATTTAATCTATAATCTATTTAATCAATTAATTCTGTGTGGCTCAGTAGGTAGAGCATGGTGCTAACAAGGCTTAGGTTGTGGGTTCAATTCACATTATATATATATGCCATTTAGCAGACGCTTTTACCAAAGCGACTTACAGTAGTGAATGCATACATTTTTCAGTATGTGTAGCCCCAGTGGGGATTGAACCCACAACCTAAGCGTTGCCAACGCTGTGCTCTACCAACTGAGCCACGGAGAACCACATTGGGACCAAAGGGACCAGGGTTACTCAAATCTGGCCCATGAATCCAAATTCGGTTCTGATTCTCCTTTCTCTCAGGTAGGTAATTGATTGGCCAGTGTATCTTCACACCTGACTGGAAAAACAGCAGTGCTCGGCCCACGAGGACCGTGATTTGAGTAACCCTGACATGTACTAAAAATTTATGTTTCATTACTGTAAGTCGCTTTGTATAAAAAATTGCATATATTGTATTATATAATATATATCAAGCAAAGCCTACACGACCTGCACCATAACATAATCATAAAACATTGACATAATGGAATAATATGGACATTGAATGTAAGATATGCGTCTACAGACTGTTCTTTCAAAAAAACTTTATACGTAACACGCCTTACACGACAAGAAAGAGCATGTGCATTCTCCGTGCTGCCTTCAGACTGGATTATTTGAACGCATACCATCTAAACTCGCATACTTGAACTTGAGCAGCGAGCCCGTAACAAACATCACCTGGAACAGATTCCACCCGCTTGTTTTATTATGTTTGAGATATGACGTGACGTTATCCCTGCACCGTACACATTACTCTTTCATATGTGAAATTCTCACATACATAAAATATAATAGACCGTCATATTCATGTACTTCATTTAACAGGCCCTCAAGCAAAGGATTTTTCAAAAAGTATTAAATCGGCATGAAGAAAATAACCTGAGCCGCCGATGTACTCTCTTAATTTCTGCCAGGTTTAGATGTTTAAGTGTGACCCCTGATTAAAACGCAAAAAAATAACACCCAGCCTGCATTAACGAGACCCTTCGGGCACCCCCTTTGAGCTGAAGACTCGTGGCTAATGGGCACCTGGAGCTGCCGCGCTCACTGACAGTAATAAACCTCTTTGACCGCGCCTTGTTATGTGTGTGATTTCTGACCGTTGTCAGGTCTAACCTTCTAGAACATGAACACGATTAAGGACCAAGGCTTATCCTCTACCAGGGCAGACTTTGAGGCTTTAAACTGGCTTTGGCTGAACTAAATTCTAAAACTCTTAATACCTCAACCCCCCATTTAACATAACAGACCATTGCTTAGTCAAGTCAAATGATCTGGTACATTTTCGTGAACACTTAAGTGCTCCTTGTAATAATATAATCAGGTACTGTACATTAAGCCATCTTACCAATATACAAGTAACAAAATAAAGGCAGTTCACCAACTTTAAGTGTCTTAATAGGGTGTTGGGCCGCCAGAACAGCTTCAGTGTGCCTTGGTATAGATTCTGGTGTCTGGAACTCTACTGGAGGGATGCAACATCATTTTTCCACTAGAAATTCCATCATTGGTGTTTTGTTGCTGGTGGTGGAAAACGCTGTGTCAGGCGCCGCTCCACAATCTCCCATAAGTGTTCATTTGGGTTGAGGTCTGGTGACTGAGACGGCCATGGCATATAGTTTACATTTCTTGCATTGTTTGCATGCTCATCAAACCATTCAGTGACCACTCGTGCCCTGTGGATGGGGGCATTGTTATCTTGGAAGAGACTAATATAAGCCATTTAGCAGATGCTTTTATCCAAAGCAACTTAGAGTAGTGAATGCATACATTTTTCAGTATATGTGGTCCCAATGGGACTCAAACCCACAACCTAAGTTTTGTCAGCGCCATGCTCTACCTACTGAGACACACAGAACCACGCTCTACCTACTGAGACACACAGAACCACGCTCTACCTACTGAGCCACACAGAACCACGCTCTACCTACTGAGCCACACAGAACCACGCTCTACCTACTGAGCCACACAGAACCACGCTCTACCTACTGAGCCACACAGAACCACGCTCTACCTACTGAGCCACACAGAACCACACTCTACCTACTGAGCCACATAGAACCACACTCTACCTACTGAGCCACACAGAACCAGGCTCTACCTACTGAGCCACACAGAACCACGCTCTACCTACTGAGACACACAGAACCACGCTCTACCTAATGAGACACACAGAACCACGCTCTACCTACTGAGCCACACAAAACCACACTCTACCTACTGAGCCACATAAAACCACACTCTACCTACCGAGCCACATAGAACCACGCTCTATCTAATGAGCCACACAGAACCACGCTCTACCTACTGAGCCACACAGAACCACGCTCTACCTACTGA
>JAINUG010000091.1:780000-855000 GCA_029706075.1 Aldrovandia affinis | reverse complement strand
CTGACTCACGCAGGCAAATAGTTTCCACGATGGTCCCCCCCCTCCCTCCCTCCCCCGGCAGAGACTGGTCATGTGGAAGAGACTGGTCAAAATAAATCGATTTCTGGACTTTTCCGGCAGCCTCTGGTTAGCGGGCCGATGGCGCTCTCGTCGTATCTGTTCAACTGTCACAACGGACTGTCTTTAAATTGTGGGAATAAAATAGGGTGGAGGAAATAGAGGGTAGGGAACACGACATAGGGAATAGGGTGGAGGGAGTAGAGAATAGGGTGGAGGGAGTAGGGGATAGGGTGGAGGGAATATGACATAGGGAATAGGGTGGAGGGATAGGAATAGTGGAGGGAATAGAGTGGAGGGAATAGACCATAGGGTGGAGGGAATAGAGAATAGGGTGGAGGGAATAGGGGAATAGGGTGGAGGGAATAGGGTGGAGGGAATAGGGAATAGGGCATAGGGTGGAGGGAATGGGGGGTAGGGCAGAGGGAAATAGGGTGGAGGGAATAGGGGATAGGGACTAGGGTGGAGGGAGTAGGGTGAAGGGAATAGGGAATAGGGTGGAGGGAATGGGGAATGGGGAATAGGGTGGAGGGAATAGGGTGAGGGAATAGGGAATAGGGTGGAGGGAATAGGGTGAAGGGAATGGGGAATAGGGAATAGGGAGGGAATAGGGAATAGGGTGGAGGGAATAGGAATATGGCCCGCGCATGAAGGGAATGGGGGAGCAGGGAACTGCTCTCAGGTTTTTTCGTGTAGGGGAATAGGGCCCAATAGGGCCCTGTGAGGGAATGGAATAGACCATAGGGAATAGGGGAGGAATAGGGTGGAGGGAATAGGGTGTAGGGTAGGGAATAGGGTGGAATTGGGGAGGGTGTAATAGGGTAGAAGGGTGTAATGGGGAATGGAGGGAATAGGGTGAAGGGAATGGGGAATGGGGAATAGGGTGGAGGGAAGGCCGGTGGCTGGGTGGTCTTACAGGCAGGTGTCCACCAGCTGGTCGAGCTCTGGGCAGCTGCACTCGTACAGGTCCCTGCAGCTGGCGTGGCTCTGCTGCATGAGGGCGCCCAGCTCCTGCACGGCCCCGTCGGACCCGCGCTCGCACACGGCCTGGAACTGCAGCACACGGGCCGCCTCGCCATACACGTGCCTCGCCCGCTGGTGCAGCTTGAAGTGGCTCACTGCAGTGGAGGGGACAGCGGCAAGCAGCTGGTAGGTTTGAGATCGAAACAGTCTTTCCTGGCCTCCCGCGTGGTCTAGTGGTTTCAATGTTTGAGGCTGGCCACGGCGACCGGGGCTCAATTCCCCGGCCGCACCAGAATCGGTTCTGCCAAACGCCAAACGCCGCCCCCGATCGGGGCTGACGACCAGGACCTGTCTGGTAGAGATGGATTTCGAACCGTGTCCCTGACAGGCAGCGCACACTCGTATCGGACCAGCAAAGATATGGTGCGTTAGACCGCTACGCTGTCCACTGCCCCCTGAAGGTTATAGTCTTACAATGAAATTAGTAGTTAATCTGCACTGTTTTATCGAACACTTGGTCCCTCTCTTGGGCCATTTTTTTTTACACCCGGGAAGACTCGAAGCGGTGTTCCTAGGCTGCTGAAGCTGGAACGCAGAGTGAACTTGAGACACTTCCCCCGAGATAACAACAAGGCTCCTCACCGCGGCCACTCCTCGCTTCGCCTTTGATCAGATAAAGGACGTCGTGTTTTGAGATCGGTCTGGGATTTATTCACGCGCAACACGCCGCGCATATTCACCGTACCCGGCCGGGGCTCCGTGTGTCTGTCAGCGTGTGCACCGTGACCGCCGACATCCCGCGATCCAGAGTTATTTATAACATGGTTTTAAAGAGCCCCCCACCCCTGCCCCCTGTCTGACAGCGCCGGGGCGACCCCGAGCCCACTGCCAAGCGGCCGTCAGCCCCCAGCGAGACGAGGGCGATATATCTGCCGCGGTGGGGCGGAGGGAGAGCATGCGTGCTGCGGGGGCCCCTCTCAGTTCAGCTCCGAGACGGCCTTCATCTTTGACACGGCATCGAGCGGAGAACAGCGGTGGTGGTGTGTGGGAGGGGGCGGGGGGGGGGGGAGGCGATGTCTGTCAGGTTCAGAGTTTAAACTCTTTAAGTGTTTCATTAGAACGTTTTCTCAGCGTTGAAGCGGTCTACCTGAGCAGGCATAACTCCGCTTGGGGGAATTGGGGAATATGTTCAGCAGGTGGTGTTGGTTGTCGTGGCAGAGCAGGGGCGAACAGATCTGTTAGATCACGGTTGTGGAGGTGCACGCACGCAACAAGCATGGCTGCAGGGCGCAAAGGAAACGGCTTTTGTAATCAATTACGTCCCAGGCCTTTCTATTTTATCACTGTAAGGTGGACTGCAGTCTAAATGTATTAAAAATGAAGAAAAAAAAACAACAACAATTTTAAGCGGAGAAATGACATGTGTTTTAGTTTAACTCCGAGAGAGGCTCTCCACCTTTTGGGTCTGTGTGCAAGGCCCAGTCACCAGACTGGATTTTTATTACCCGTTTAAAGACAAACACACAAACAAGCAAAGGAACGAACCACCGAACTTCGGTGGGCTAACTAGCGTACAGTTAGCAATTAGCCTCAACATTCACAATAGAGGGTGGTGTGTTTGTGCGACGAAATAGGAACACAATAAACAAAGCCCTTTATTTCATTTCAGTTTGAAATGTATAGATAAAGCTTTTCAAAGTAGAAGTGGGCCTTCTATTTTACGCTCAGCAGACTCTTAGGAGTTAGGCTCACAGTAAGACCTTTGCTCGCCACTCAAGGCAACGACAACCTGGAGGGAAGGACCATTTGAGTAAAATGGCCGAAAACAAATGGAAGAATAGCGGGCGCTCCGTGGCCCATTCGCCCCCTGAACAGGGCCGGGGCAAGGCCCCCGCACCACGCACGCTCTCCCTCCGTCTCTCCCCCCCTTCACAATGTGCTTTCACTCAAGGCGTATCTGGAGTTGCGTGAGAGATTTCCATATCTTACACACTCTTGTAAATCACAATTGAACAGTAGTAACTCAAAGAATGAACTCAAAACACGTCTGTTTTCAATTTTCGGCGCGAACGTCCTGCCAAGACGGACTGATTCACAGACCACCCCTCGGCAAGAGCCAGATCACCTCAGAATACTCCAGCAGCGGGCTGCCCTCGTCACGTTATGCTGTAGCGGCCAGACTGCGACTCCAGGTGCTGGCCTGCTGCCTGCGCAAATTAGCCTTTTTCTGGGGTTTTTCTTCTTCTTTCTAACACACACACACACACACACACACACACACACACACACACACTCACACTCACACTCACACTCACACTCACACACACACACACACTCTCACACACACACACACACACACACACACACACACACACACACACACACACACACACACACACTTCACGACTGTGTCACCCTGGATTGCCCACACACACACACACACACACACACACACACACACACACACACACACACACACACACACACACACACACATATGCAACAAAAATAACATTCATTTCTGCTGCCCGTGATCGATATGGTCATTTTCCTGCTCGCGGGGTCATTTTAAAAACGTGTTTTAATTTGTAAAGTAAACACTTACTGCATATTATCAGCCGATATGAAGCAGTCTGCGGGCTTGTTTTGTTTCGCTACTCAAGGGGGGAGAGGGAGGAAGGGCTCGTTTTTGGGCGTTGTTGCTGCAAAGTGCTCTGAGCTATAATAAGAGTAATGTTATCGTAAAATTAAAATTGCTAATAAAAAAGCTGGAAAATAATATAATCATTAGATTTCCATTAGTCTGATCTCCTGTGACAGTTTAAGAGCCTGTGGATTATGCACTCCATTCAATCGAAAACAGTCCAAATAGTATTTTCTTTGTGTAAAACCAATTTGTCAAACAGTTTTTAGGATGGGCAGTTTGTTTTCGGTTGTTATCATGGAACACAAATTTTGCAACTGGTTCCATGCATTCGTTCATTTTTCAAGAGACGGCTTACGCCACTTGAAAGTATGAATTAAACTAAAGTATATAGCCTCTTAGCACCACTCTGAAATATTTTTTGTTGTGAGGATCATGTTCAAGTAACCATTAATCAAATCTTGATTGTACAAGATTTGTTGTAAATGTTTATCTGAAGGATTATATTTAAGGTCATTTTTAGCTGTGGGCAGAACATATACGTATGTGCTACAGTTTATTACAGTTATCTGTGGATGCTGAAATGGTCTTGCAGTCCTCCAGTCTTTAAGCACTCCAGGGTGACTTAGTGTCTCAGCGAATAACAGTCAAGAGTTGCGCTCACGTTAGCACGTAAAGGCAAACGTTTGCAAACAATTTAAAACTTTTTTCTGTTAGCTTTGCGTCCTCCACGAACATTTGCAAACATAAGATGAAGGGCTTGAAAACATGGTGTGTGGCAACATCTCCAAGTTAAGACATAATATTTGTTGCTGGTAATGAAAGGTTTTTGTAGGACATTTTGTAATGTCTCAGGACATCATGAAAATGGATGCCTCAATTAGAAGTCCCTCTGTCTGAACTGTGCCCTGTGACCTGCCCACTGTGACCGGGGTTCGATTCCACCAGGTCGCGCCAGTTTCGGCTCTGGCCGGGAGTGCCACTAGGGGGCTGTCCACCCCAGGATGGGAGGGAAGCCGAAACGAGCTCACTGCGTATAGGAGTGTCCCTGTGTACGCATACCGGAGTTACGGTGTGGGCTTGTCGGGTTCCGGCTCGGAGGGGTCACTGCCAGTTTCAGGACTACGGGAGTGCCAGCGCTCCATATGAGGGAGGGGGATAATTGACATGAAAGAGGAGGGTATAACTGGCTACCAAAATTGGGAGAAAAATTGTGAAAAAAAACCAGCAGAAAGAGAAAATGGAAAGAAAAAGAAAATGGAACGGGATGGGAGAGAGGCTCACTCACCGTGCTGTGTGTTGGGACTCAGGATGTCGTTAGAGAAAGACTGAGGGGTGATCCCCAGAAGCTGGCAGACCTCCTCCCTGCTGTAGGGCTCAGGGTGTAGCACCTCCTCCACAATCTGCACCATGTCCTCCAGGGAGGCGCCCAGCTCCGTCTGCACCTCGCCCAGCTTCAGCAGGCCGCTCCAGGCCAGGCCTCTGCTCTTCGCCAGCATCTGAATGAGCACAGTTCTTTACACTTCGTCCCGTTCCGTTTTCTTTTACACTTACGTTCGCCTCACTGCACCGTGACGAACGCCACAAACCGCTCTTCCCTGTCCTGACCCCTCGCTGGTGGAACGACATTCCGCAATGGGTCAGGGCTGCGGAATCACTTGCGATCTTCCGCAAGAGACTCAAAACCCACCTCTTCAGACTCCACTACCACTGAATTCTGTCCATCTAGCCAATTGTCATCACCACTGCCTACTTGTTTAATACTTTTTGTATATGTATCCTTGCTTACTCCTCGTTTAAAAATTTACTTTAAAAAAAATTTAAAACATTTACTAACCTTTTCCCTCCCAGTGTTACAGGTATGGTACGCAGCTGCCAACAACAATGTCTATCGCTGTATTTCTTGCATGAACTATGATTGTTCCTACCATGTATTAATGCACATCTTGTAAGTCGCTCTGGATAAGAGCATCTGCTAAATGCCTGAAATGAAAATGTAAAATGTAAAATGTAATGTCAATTCTGCTGAAAGTCCCGCCAGCGCATTCTGCTCTACCCCGTCCAACACAACCACTCTTTCCGGAACTCTCTGTGGTTCATGAAACCTCAGGAGTTGTACAACATTTCCGTGCTGGTTTCAGGAAGTTTATGAATGTCCTAAATCCAATGCAACTGGATATGCACAACAGAGGAGACACTTCAGTTTGCAACTAACAATTTCTCATCACGTGTAGGGCCAGACTTTTCCAGAAGAGCTTTCTGAATTTCAGTTTTGTAACTATGCTTCTGCACAACGACAGGAAAAGCTGCCCCCTTATAGAATTAAATTGTAATGAAGACAAAAACTAAACTACAAATAAATTCACCCCCCGCGAATGCTTTTGGCCAAAACAAACAAATCTAAATATCAAATCCACAAATAAACACAAGGTATACCCAATATACATCATTAAATTCGAATATTACAGCTGTTTACCATTTTCATATACAAATGAACCTTTTCCTTACCACCATCACTGGCCAGAAGTAATGTTTAAATTAATATTTTTAAGTTTCATGAAAGTTTTATTCATGTAGTACATACATTATGTACATTCTGTGAAAAAAAAAAAACGTGCAACGTGTTATGCGTATTAGCGACGATGTTGGCGAGAACGCTCGCGGTTTGCTAATTGCTAACACGTGTAAACCCCTGTGAATTTACGCAGAGCACATGAGGAGCGCTGGCTCCAGCCCCGGCCCGGGCACGTGCGTGAGATCAGAGGCTGCGCCGGGACGATAGCGAAGGGAGCGCGCCGCATGCTCTCTGTGAGACGTTCCCTCTCTGACAGGCCGCCCGGCCCAAAACGCCAACGCAGATCTAATAACCTGTCTGCTCGCGAGGAGGCCCTTGCGTGCGCCTCGGCTCGTTGCACGCAATGCCGCGACCCGTTGCATGTGAGTCGGTGCGCGAAGACAAACAACAGCTGCATCATAATATCGGTACCAGGTTAGCTTATTAACACCTTAAAGTCAGAGTTCAAAAAGACACACTGTTGCTTATTGCTTTGTTGATATGAAATGCAATAGCATTCAATTGAACAAAAAAAATAAATAAAGTTTCAAATGCAAACATTCCCAGCATTGAAGTGCACAGATGGCACAGCTATAAAAGAGTAATGAGTCTGTTGAGGGCCTACGTGACAATACAAGTTTTGCGCAGGAATGACAGTACGGCACGAAAAATGTGCATGACGTGGGGAGATGGCACGGGCCTAGAAATCTCTCACCAAAGAGCCCGACAATTAATTCCAAATAATTAACAGGGTGTTAGAGTTAAGAGTGTTGAAACAACCCAGATTATGGAAAAACAACCAGCTCAAACAAAAACCACAGGATAATGAGCGTGATTAAAAAGGGTGTTGTACATCAAAAAAAAAAAAAAGCTTTCGTGACAAAAAGTTTGTATTCACTGTCGACAAATACAATGACTTTGAATTCAGTAATTATTCATAAATAAAATAATTCTCAAAAACGATTTTATGATATTTTGAAAAACACGTCGCGTCGATTTTTCCGCGTGACTGACTGCATCGTATTTAAGAGAGCCCATACGTCTGCGCCCTTTGCAAAGCATAACATGAATCCAGCATGAAAAAGCGTGACACAAAATATTGAGAATCTGTGTAATCAGCTTACATTTGGCCTAAGTGGGAACAGAGGGTGGGGGACCTTTGTTTTCCCTTTTCATTCGCGAGCTTGGCACGGATTCAGGCCACCTTGAAGAGCCTGAAAATCATTTACCCGCTGTGTATGGTCAAAAGTGCAGCAAATATAGGATATCACATAGCAAAGTCTGACATTAAGAGAGAGGAACTTGTGGGGGGTGGGGGGGAGGTTGAGACAAGATTTCGTGCAAGACTCTCGGGTTGAGCCTGGCTTCTGCTTAAACCTTTCAATTACAAACAGCTTCGATGTCACTCAGGCGGACGCGGTGTTTGGTAACTGCGGGAGAAGGGCATCTCTGCGCAGTGACGTGATTGGGAGCAGACTTTTCGAGAAGTGGGGCCCCCCGGTCGGTCGGCGTACCTTTGCGGCGATCCGGCACTCCACCACCCTGATGTTGAAGTGCGACGTGGCGGCCTTGTTCATCTCCACGCAGCAGTTGGCGATCACGAAGACGGCGTCGGCCGGGAGCTTGACGTCCGTGGCGCGCAGCGGGCTGAATTCGATGAGCTTGGCCTGGAAAAACACGCCATCGGTCAATGGGCGTCGAGGCGTGCCGTGCAAACGAGGAATGTGTCTGCGCGCCGGGCTGCCGGAGCGTAAACACGCAGTAATGTGCTTTTTTTTACGACTTGGCGTCTTTGCTTTTGACTGCTTCTTCCGTACAGCGTTCCAGTTTGAACAGCGGGAGGGTACGTACAGTTCCCTCCTCCGCCAGGAAAGATATGGACTGGTCCATGCCGCCTCCCTCTGTGCCGATGTATCGCTCGCTGCGGGCACACGTCTCGGCGAGCTCCACCTGGAAGACAGAAGGACAGAAGGACAGAGGACGTGAGGACGATCTGAGAACCGATCCCACAGTGAATGAGGCGTGGCTCAGCGTCATTGGTCCAGATTTCCCAATTGTTAAGATCAACGATTTAGAGAATAGGAAAGAGTCACAGGAATAAAACATTTCTTGACTAAAAAGGTCCTACCACCTTGCGGAAATGTATCCGTAACACAGAGACTCTTATTTGTACAAGGCCCAGAAGCCTTGAGCACTCACTCACCGTCTGATGGACCGATATCGAACTGTGATTCTCAAACGCACGCGTGCGTGAGAGTGAGCTATGACAGAGTCCTGGTACACGTGACTGATCTGAAGGGCACTGTGAGGTCACTCCTCTCCTGTTCCGGGTTCACTGAGGAGAGCAGAGGCTCTGCTGGCATGACGGAGCTCTCTCTCTCTCGAGCCCGGTTCTGCCCATGGACCAATCAGTACTGGTATTGTAAGATCGGAAATGCTAGTGAGTTGTAGGTACACAAAAACACCATGTACAATATAATTTGTTTGCCTTTTATTGGAAGAAAAGGACAAAAGACACAGTGGTATTTTACGGAAAAAACATGTACAAAAATTCCTTAAACTAGATATTTGCTGAACAATCATCTTTCTGCAAACATTATGGAACCTGTCTTTTTCAAGCTTTTTCACCTGCAGATGCCACGATGTAATACTGTCCTCTTCCACACAGTCAAGATCAGGTCTTTACCCATACTCAGGTCATTGTAGATCTTCATTTGGTTTCGGACCATTTGAGCCATTAAATCACACAGAAAACAGGGCTCTACAGAATAATGATATACAATTGTCTCACTGCAACAACAACCTTCAACACCGTCTGGCAAGCGATGAAATATGGTACCAAAAAGTGCCAGAAGTATGTACCATGTTTGAAGTTTATTTTTATTTATTTTCTCAATTTTTCTCCCAATTTGGTAGCCGATTACACCCTGTATTTCTTTCAATTTACCCTCTCTCCCCCACGAGCCCATGCCAGCTCACCCTCCCCCTCCCTCAACCAATCGCCTCCCCCAACGGGGCTCTTGGCCAGCCGGGTTTCGAACCACGGCCGCAGTGGGCAGCCTGCATTCCAGACGAGTGCCTGTGCCACTACACCACCTGAGCATGTTGTATGAGTATGTTTAATTTAGCAAATGGCCACCTGTGTACTATGCGTAACTGTCTGTGACCGTTGAAGACCAACCCCAAATCAAATAAAGATTCAGGTAATAAACACTTCAGCGTTCAGGTGTTAAAACCTGTCCCGCTCTGAGCACGCAGCACAGGGAGAACGGTCGCCATACTGTACACACACCTAATTAACAGCCCCATCTGCTCACGGTTTGCACGCCAACTGCCCACGTGTGTTTTACACCCGCAGCCGCAGCGGGGACACGTCTGTTGAGCTTTTATCTGGATGTCATCGCGACTGAGGGATTCGGGCCCTGATGGCTGCATTACATTTACATTTACATTTTAGGCATTTAGCAGACGCTCTTATCCAGAGCGACTTACACAGTTTACATTTCTTTACATACAATCCATTTATACAGCTGGATATTTTTTACTGAAGCAATTCAGGTTAAGTACCTTTAGCTCAAGGGTACAACGGCAGTGCCCCACCTGGGGATTGAACCTGCAACCTCTCAGTTACAAGCCTAGCTCCCCTAACCATTATACTACACTGCCAGCCCACTCCTCAGCTCTCTGGAACCCGCGACCACCCGTCTGAAGTACAACGCATGAAGACGAAGGTCTCCGCCGGCCACACAAACGCGGCTCACGCCGACTGAGAAAAACGGTTAATCACGCTGGAATTCTTGCCAGGGCGGGAGAGGTGGCCAGAAAGCTCTCCGTTTACACATCTTTATGGACTGTAAAAGTCTGTTATTATTCTGTGTTCGGTTGCTGCTCGGGAGTTTGTCTGTGACCTCCTGGCCGTGGCTGAAACGTGCGGGCCCGTAAAGCGTAAGATCTCACGTTCCGACAGACAGCTGATCTTAATATGCAGCAACTACTGCGGAGACTAAAGAGTCCAACAACCACTGCATTCGTTACCGATCACAAATTGTGGTTCTTTTATCATTTTGATCTGTTGCCTCTGGTTTTTCCCAGCACAAATCGGAATTGTTTGTATATCTATTCAGTTTTGTTGTTGTTGTTGTTTTTTTTAAACATTCTACGTTTTGGGGAATTTGCGTCCAAATACCCTGTGCTAATTAGCGGAGCTGAGAGATAAGCTGTTATCTGCGGTAAAGAATGCGGTGATATCTTCTCATCGTGGTCGCTCGTTCTGCAGACGGTTCGACAACTTTAACCCTCAGTGGGCACAGGGGCATCCACTTAGAATTTCTTTCTTTTCTTTTTTTTGTTTCAGATTCTTTCCTGTTTTTCTCCCAATTTGGCAGCCAATTACACCCTTTATTTTATTTCGATTTACCCTCCCCACACGAGTTCGCCGCTCGTCTCTACGAGGCAAGCTAATTCTCAGAGGGCAGCGAATTCTGCTTCCTTCGAGACGGAATTATACGTGCTAATCGGGGCTGACGACCAGGGCCAGTCTGGTAGAGACGCGTGTTTCGAACCACATCCCTGACAGGCAGCGCACACCGTATCAGACCAGCCAAGATATGGTGCGTTAGACCACTACGCTATCCGCCGCCCACTTGGAATTTCTAAACATTTGTCTCAAAACAAGTTCCAGTGAGAAGCCTGTGTGCCATTTATTTTCTTGTGAAAACATAAACCTACAACCCGAAACAAACCGATGAGGACGAATCAAAGACCCGCTAAACGGTCAAGACATCATAAAGCAGAGATATTGAATCGTTTTTTTACATTTTATTTTGTTTCAGATTTTCTCCCGTTTTTCTCCCAATTTGGTAGCCAATTACACCTGCTATTTTCTGGTCAATCCCTCCCTTATAGTTCGCTGCCATAGCCCTGTGACTGGCGGCGACGAAGGCGAAGTATCGTCTCTTCCGAGACGGCACCGTAACTCCGGCACACCAGAACCACTCCTGTGCGCAGCAAACTGTGTCGGCTTCCCTCCCCCCTCCCTGGGGCAGACAGCCAATTGCCGCCCCCGGTGGCACTCCCGGCCAGAGCCGACTGGGGAATCTAACCCCAGTCGCCATGGCCAGCTTCAGATGTTGAAACCACTAGACCACACTGTTTTAAGTTGATTCCAGAAGAAGCAAAATTCAGTGTAATCTAGATATCAGCATAATACATAAATGATTATGTTATATAGTTGTCCTGGGGAATATCCCATGTTACCACACACATGCTAACACATCAGCCTATCAAATATATCAAACGGATAGTCTACATATGTGGGTTTACTTGTTCAGTTTGCAAACTACCGTATGCTATTTACATATGGTGACGATTTCACTCCAGAGCACTTGTTTGGGGAGACCTGCCTCTCAAAACAAGTTAATCAGCCAAGAAATTATGATGCACACTGCTGGGCCTTGGCCACAAGCGCTGCGTTCTGCCACATGCTTGAGCTACATCACTAATAGACTGTATTTCGTGTAACAATATTTATTTTATTACGCCCGCCCTTGTAAACATTGTCCAACTGGGGAGGAATCTAACGTTTGAAAAGGGCGCACGCCTGCACGCAGGGCTCAATATTCCAGATACGGAAAACTCACGTGGACGGACGAGTGACGTTATAGGGTCTATTCTTCCGTCGAGCTGAAATCAACACTGTTATAAACGTGTTGATCCGAGGAATGGCGTGCGCTATTGCTCCTCGAACATTTCCTGGTCGTTGTTTTTGTTGTTTGTTTGATGGCTTGCTTTGCTGATAGCTCCCCGTGACCGCTGAAGATGTTTATTTTTATCATTTATATAAGAGATTGTTATTCGATTCGCAGCCTGTGTTTTCCCTGCGAGTTGGTAAGACGAGTTTACGGGACGCCCAGAATTGCTTTGTTTTTTAACTTGGACGGACGGTCATTTCTTTTTTAGTTTTATGATGATAGACTCTTGTTTTTAGAGGCCCTTCACTTTGTCTCTATGGTTGCTATTTTTGAACTAAAAGATCGTGGAGGCAAAAAGGGCAACTTTACTGAAATCAATATACACCGCGACAGTGAACCGATACATCTGTCTGCTCTTTGATGCGCTGTATATTTTACTTCGGCAAAACATTCTGAGCTTTTCACAACGTGTCTCGCAGTGCTTAACGGGTTTTCAGTCTCACAAAGAGACAAGATCGGGCACATAAAAGGATATTAGAGCCCCACCGCCTATTAAGATCTCTTTCTTTTTTTCCAAGGAATGGAAAAACACAATTTGTAACTGGCTTTCCACAGGGGGGAGAGAAACACACGGACCCTCCTGTTGGAAGACCACCGGGTTCCAGGGCTCGGTGAATGCCAGCGGTGCCTCTGGAGTTAACAGAGCCGTGATGGTGTCTGAACTCTCTGTTACTGCTCGCCCGGTTCACCCCGACTAGGCGTATGAGTAAAACGGTACACGAAATTCTCGGTTCAGTACGTACGTCGGTTTTGAAGTCACGGTTCGGTACGTTTTCGGTACAGCGGGGAAAAAGAGAAATGCAAAACATAAAATTGCTTTTCATTTATTACGAACTTTGTAACAGTGGCTAATTGGCCATCATTTACCGAACAAAGTAAGGCACATATCTTAGTGGTTAAAGCAAGATTGAATTAGTTGGGTTCACAGCACGTACCGAAGTCCTGTACCGAATGGTTCGGTGCAAATACGTGTACCGTTACACCTCTAACCCTGACGAGCCCTGGTTTAACCTGACGGGCCCCTACTTTACCCTAATGGGCCCCTGGTTTAACCTGACGGGCCCCTACTTTACCCTGATGGGCCCCTGGTTTACCCTGACAGTGCTTTAGGATCACCGTTGGCCTTAGATCAGGGGTGGGCAATTCCGGTCCTGGAGGGCCTGTGTGTGTGTGTGTGTGTGTGCAGGTTTTTGTTTCTACCAATTACCCCTGTGGCTCAATTAGCTAATTAGTTAGATACGCCAATGCTGGTTCATTAGAGCACAGTAACATGTTTCATATGGGAACACAAGAACAAGTCTTCAGCTGTCATTCATGGGCTTATCAAGAAATGTAGCTAAAATGTCAGATCACGTAAATGATTGGGGCTAATTAAATAATTAAGAGCAGAAGTTGGCGTGAAATCCAGAAATGGATCCGGCCCTCCTTGCCCACCCCTGCCTTAGATCAACACTGATCCCACCCCCCCCCCCATCATCGCTGATTCACTCCATTTCTCCACTACATCTGTCCACTTCCTCAGCCTCAAGACTGTTCCCCCATTGGTCTGAAGCCCTACCCCCACCCACCCCCTCCAGTTCATCAACAGTAATGAGTACTTTTCTCTGTAAGGACAGGGTTGGACAAATGTGTAAATAGCTGAGGTCAAAAAATGGGTGGGGGGAACGGGCTTTCAGTAGGCCAGGGTTCCTCATACTGCTGCTTTACCTCCAAACTGCGCTCTCCTCTAATCAGTGCTAGATCTGTAGCTCCTGTAGTACTGTGTGCCCTGTAGGGTGTAAAATAGTCACCCACTGATTAGGGCATCGCTTCAGCTGCAGTGCTCCTGGCATGCAGGGGTAACGCGGTTGGTTCTGCCCGCAGCGAGTTTTGAACCGAGGATCTCGACACGACAAGAGAGCGATTTAGCCCGCTGAGCTAAAGACTCAAGTCCCTAACTCTGGGATGTAACTAATGTAATGCAACTAATCACATTCTTATCAACGTCACATTCTGTAGCGGATGCTCACGTACCAGAGCTCATCCGCTACACAGGCAGAGGTGGCACAACGTTTGAGAGGCGTCACCGATGACAAATTGGGGAGAAAAACTAAGAAGAAGAGAAGAAAAAAAAAGAGAAAATCAGCGGGATCCTCCACAAAATTTAGGCCCTTTCACACACGTGATCGGGTCCGGGCTGGACCAGCTGCTGCTGGCACAAAGACAGGCCCAGAGCAGATGTGCCGGCCAACCTGCACACTTCAATCGCAAAGGAGGTGGTCTGATATGGTTTTGGAAATGTTTGCTTGGCGTTGCTGCCTGTGCCAAGCGAATCATGAAGTGCACAGGGTCAGTGGAACCAAATGTTGCCTTTTGAAATTACCTACCAAAATAGCTAGCTTGCTGCCTTGAGGGTTAACTGTACTGTTCTCTGAAATGTTTTAATTGTCAAGAAGAATTTGGAAATAACCCAGGAGAACATTTTTTGTTGGAAGTGCCTTGCTCACACCATGTTGGTATGTCCAAAGTATGCGTTCCCTGAGTGAGTTATATTTGCTTCCAGAAACGTCCTGTGTGTACAGGTACACTCATTGTGCAGTGAAAATATGCGTCTGGCTAAACTAGCAGTAAAAAATTTAACTGTGGAATATTTTATTCTTTTTTTATAATAATATACATGATATATACGTATGGCTGTCAGCCAATCAGTTTGGAGTATTCATCCAAGCTGTGGTATATAGTTTTTATGTATATATATATATATATATATATATATATATATATACACACACACACACACACACACACACACACACACACACACACACACAGGGTAGAAAAAGGACTCATATTTTAAAGTAACTAAATTGCAATTAAAGTCTACACATGTTTCGTATTAATGTCAATACTAATCACCAATATGTTTCTGCTATAAAATACCTTTTAAAATCAATACTTTCATATGAAAGTTTCTAAAGCAACAATGTGTCAAGGGGAATCAGGGTCGACAACAAGGAAAACCCGGTCTAAGTGTTATTCTGCTTGATATTATAGCCAACTAATAACATTTCTCAGAGAAAAAGATTTTAAAAATGTTTTCCCCAAAAAGATACGTCCCTAATAATGATTTAAAACATTAATCCAACAAAAATAACATCTACATTAACATGCTACTGTTTTAAGTTCATCTCAATCGTAAGGGGAACTGTATATTGTGGCCTCCCATGCTTCCTGTTTCACTGGGGTATAAAAATGAGGTAACACACATGTAAAATCCATTTGCCATCCGTCACCATGGGGAAGAAAGGCAAAGAGCTCTCAGAAGAGACAACACAAAAGGCTTCACAAGTCAGAAGATGATTACTAACAAATAAACTAAAAATACCACTTTCCACTATTAGGCAATTAACTAGTTTAAACCCAGTGGAACAGTGGTAAACCTGCCTGGTAGAGGACACAAGTACATATTTTCAATAATTTTTGTTTGATTTTTCTCCCAATTTGGTAGCCAATTAGACCCGCTATTTCTATGTCAATCCCCCCCAGTAATGTGAGTTCGCTGCCGTAGTCCTGCGACCGGTAGTGACGAAGACGACCTGACGCCTCTTCCGAGATGGCACCCGCCAAGTGTCGACTGTAACCCGGTACTGCAGGGCCACACTTATGCACAGCGAACGTCATGTCGGCTTCCCTCCCCCCTCCCTGGGGCGGACAGCCAATCGCCACCCCTGGTGGCGCTCCCGACAAGTACATCTTTCCCCCACACACAGTGCGACAGGCGGTTTGGAAAGCAAATAAAAATGTGCAGGCCACAGTCAGAGATCGACAAAACTTGGTTGCAAATCTTGCAGACACAAAGTCTCTAAATCTACCATCACACGGCACTTCCGTGCCAAAGGGCTTTTTGGAAGGGTTGCCTTCTTTTGAGGGAAATCAACAAATATAAGCGTATGGAGTTTGCTAAACAGCATCGGAACTCTGATTGGAACCGGGTGTTATGGTCAGATAAGACCAAAATTGAGCTTTTTGGCCATGCACACCAGCACACCAGCACAAAATTACTGTTTTGCAACGGCCATCCCAGTCTCCAGACTTGAACCCGACTGAAAATCTGTGGTTTGAATTGAAGAGGGCAGTCCACAAGGGCAGACTGAAGGATCTGAAGGATCTTGAAGGAAAAAAAGCAAGTAATTTAAAGTAAATAATGACATTTATGGAGAGGGTCCCAAATTATTTAATTGTGAACCATCTGTTATCTTTTTCAAATCTCATTTCCAGTGTTTTTTAATGTCACAGAATGTAATTGCCTTACCCTGTTTACACGCAGATCAATTTCAGTGATTGTGCCGCTGGTTTTAGAGGAACACCACTGGACATAGAGTGCTGCTGCCGATCTATTTGCGGCTGCAGGGTTAGCATAATGGTTAGGGAGCTGGGCTTGTAACGCAAAGGTTGCAGGTTCGATTCCCAGGTGGGGACACTGCCGTTGTACCCTTGAGCTAAAGGTACTTAACCTGAATTGCTTCAGTAAAATATCCAGCTGTATAAATGGATTGTATGTAAAGAAATGTAAACTGTGTAAGTCGCTCTGGATAAGAGCGTCTGCTAAATGCCTAAAATGTATTTAATGTGTTTTTAAGATGAGAAAAAAGCACGAATATCTTGCAAAACATAATCTAAGCAGAGGCTTTAGATCTTCATTTTGAGAAACCTGACATTTTGCTTCCAGGAATCATGATTTTGAAGGATGGCTCCTGTACCCTCTATCTGGTCACTAAGACGACCCCGGGAAACCCAGAGAGATAACGAGTGGATTCCAGGCCTTTACGTCGGGGTGCTCGAGGCAGTGGTGCATTGGCGTAATCTATGTCCGGAGCAAAACTGTCCTTCGGTCACATGACCGGGGTTATGACCTCAGATGTGCGCTTAACATCTGCTCTTATTTTGAACAGTCATTGAGGGGGGGGGGGGAAACATGAAACGAAAACAAAACAGCTTGATGCTGTTAACTAGGCACCCTTAATGCCGGCGTAAAATCAAAACAACGGCCCGGTCACAGAATGTTATCTGGATGCGCCGTTTACTTTGGCGAGCGGGCCCTCGCGTCGTCGTGGTGACGTGTTTACGGCAGCTGGGCCTTTGAAAACCACGGCGCACAAACGCACCGAAAAGGAAAACAATGACATCGTTCAGCAATAACTCCCCGCCCCCAGGAGAATACTGATGAATTCAGTTTATTCAGAAAAATAATGTGGAAATATTGAGATTTCTCTCCCCTGTTTGTTTTATCCAATATTAGAAGAAAAAAAAGAACAGAGATCCAGTAACACTAGTGCACTGGTTTCGCTAAATAAGCCCCTAAAAGGCCAGCGGGTTTGTTGGTGAAAGTGTTCTCAGGGTCTCTGCCCTGCTCTGATTAAGGGTGGCAGTGCCAGGCTGGTGTGGGCAGAGCAGGCCGCAGCCCTGCCCCAGGGGGGTCAAAGGGGCAGCCATCTGCATGCGACTGGCTCTGCGGCACGCCCCTTCCCCTCCACACGCCCGCCACCGCCCCCCACAGCCCCACAGCCCAGCGGGGCCCCTCGCCACACGTGCGGCCTGCCAATGTGTGTGTGTGCGCTCGCTCGCGTGCGACGGGGTGGGTGTGCGTGCCTGCTCCTACAGCGCGTGTGTGCTTTCTGGCCTTGGACACCGGCGCTGAGCTCAACAACAGCCCAGCACACCCAAATTGGTGTATATAAAGTGAAACACGCTTCTGCGCTGTAAAAAAATTTAAGAAGCGTTTAGTCACACATCCTGTGCAGGTGGAGGAGCGAGGGCAGGGCGGCAGGGCGGCCGTAACCTGGGGCGACGTCGCTGAACGCTGACGAGGACCGCTGTCAGACAGCACCCTCTCCGTGAGCGCCCGAGTGAAAAACACATTTAGAGAAATATTAAATCCAGTAACAGGCTGTGAGAAATACACAGCGGTCCCTGTGCCAAATGCCATGCTGGAGACTTATAAAAGGCTCTGGTAATGTTTAAGAGACTGTCAAAAACAAGATTACATTAACTGTGATTCGGTCATTAGGTTATGCATAAAACGGTTTTTGGCAACTCAAAATTAAACGGCAGATAGAGCCTTGTGTATACACTTTTGACAGAGGAGTAAAATTAATATGCGATGTTTTTAAATAAAAAAATGAATCACGAATTGCTCACAACTATAACACTTGAAAGGCTAGCTCTGTCGTGTTTATGATTCCGGGATCAGAGATGTTGTTGGGGGTTCAAAGTGGGGCTGTGGGCGATCGTAGACAGCGAATGTGCAGAGAGGGGCACATGCTAAGTTATAGCGATGCCAACCAAACATCGGCTCCAAACACAGCCAGAACTGGTGGCAGTTTTGGTACGGAATGGTATCGCTTAATAGCGCCGTCGTAGCCATGGCTAACTCTGAAATCACAGGAGAGTATTACAGCTCTGACTTCTAGAGGGTCCAATTTGTTGGAGAACGGGACGAAGCCACAGATATTCGCGTGGTTAATGTGCTGGAAACCCTAATTATGCTCTTCCCTATAAACAGCGCTTGTGATGACAGCCCCTGACAAATCGAAGGTGAAATCAGAAATGAAGGCCGCAGAGTGATGGGGCTCACGCACGGGCCACACGCGCACTGCACCACTGATCCCCTAATGGAAACTCTGTTGCTCCAGCAACTCTGAGGTCCACACTAATGATGTCTGCTTGGCACATGAGCTCCTAGTCTCAGGAAACAGAATGGCATACAAAAGTGTTTTTTTCGTGTTGTTTTTTTTTACGGTAAAGGCACTCGCCCCCGGAGGGCAGGTTGCCCACTGCGGCAGGGGTTCGACCCCTGGCTGCGCCAACCCGGCTCTGGACGGGAGCCCCGGTTGGGGGGGGGCGATTGGCTGTCCGCCCTAGAGGGAGAGGGGGAGGGAAGCGGGCAGGAGCTCGCCACATACACTTTGTTGTACGTCGCTCTGGATAAGAGCGTCTGCCAAATGCCTGTAATGTAATGTAATGTAACATATAAGAGTGGCTCTGTGTGTATCGGAGTTACGGTCGACGGCTTGGTGAGTTCCGTCTCGGAGGAGGCGGTTGGGCGGCTGTGTCGCTGCCGGTCCCAGGGTTGCGGCGGTGAGCTCGTAGTGTGAGGCTCTTACTCAATCAGGAGCAGCGCTGTCTTTCCACAAAGGCTGCGACTTTCTCACGGCGCCTGTGTTGGAGCCCTGGCCAACAGTGGTGACAGGAATGAGTGATCAGCCTCAACGCTGGCAGATAGAGATCTACAGCGTTCAACCTGGACACAATCCACCACATGGCCAGGCTATCTCCACTCTGAAGCACAACTTCTGCCTCCCAAACTCCATCTGCTTAACATCCATTTACACCCGCGTCTCAGGAGACACCGCTCTCAGCCAGAAGGCTTCCTACAGCCGAGTGTGTGTGTGTGTGTGAGTGTGTGTCTGGTGTGAGAGTGTGTGTGTGTGTGAGTGTGACAGAGTGTGTGTGTGAGTGTGTGAGAGAGTGTGTGTGTGTGTGTGTGTGTGTGTGTGTGAGTGTGTGAGAGTGTGTGTGTGTGTGTGTGTGTCTGGGTGTGTATGTGTGTGTCTGTGTGTGTGTGAGTGAGTGTCTGGGTGTGTGTGTGTGAGTGAGTGTGTGAGTCGGAGTGTGTGTGTGTGTGTGTGTGTGCATGTGCGTGTGTGTGTGAGTGTATGTGCGCGTGTGTCTGTGTCTGTTTGCGTCTGTGTGCGTGCGTGCGCGTGTGTGTGTGTGTGTGTGAGTGTGTGTGTGTGTGAGTGTGTGTGAGTGTGTGTGTGTGTGTGTGTGTGTGTGTGTGTGTGTGTGTGTGCGTGCGTGTGTGCGTGTGTGTGAGTGACAGTGAGAGAGGGAGAGAGAGCACTTGTGTGAAAGAGTGGTGCCGTTACCTTTGAGAGAGTCTTGTGATTGGCTTCGGTGGTGAGGAGGCCCGCGCAGCACACCAGAGCACTGGAGCTGGACAGGCCTGAGCTGGCCGGCACCGTCCCGTCCACGACACACTGCATCCCAGCGGGCTCGGCCAGGCCCAAGTGCTCCTGGGAGCGGAGGAACAGCACTGTCAACGGGGCGCTGACAGAGGCTGCGCATACCACGGCCTTTGTGATGATAACACGCGGCCACAACAAACGCGACGACGAGAAGGAAAACCATGGACAGGGACGTTTGTGTGCACGTTTTATGCATTTGATGATTTAGTACAAAACTGCCTCATCTCCTTCCTGAATAACCTCTCATTTCGCATTTTAGGCATTTAGCAGACACTCTTATCCAGAGAGACTTACACAGTTTGCATTTCTTTACATACAATCCATTTATACAGCTGGATATTTTTACTGAAGCAATTCAGGTTAAGTACCTTTAGCTCAAGGGTACAATGGCAATGCTCCACCTGGGGATTGAACCTGCAACCTCTGAGTTACAAGCCCAGCTCCCTAACCATTACACTACACTGCCGCCTTTCTCATGAAAGCAGGCACACACGCGCACGCACACACACACACAACACAACACACACACACACACACACACACACACACACACACACACACACACACACACACACACACTCACTCACTCACTCACACACACACACACACACACACTGGAAGCATTGCTTCAAACAGCCCCTTTAAGGTGCCTTCTAACACATGTATTCCCTAAGGCCTCTACACGCTGGAAGGACAACAACACGACAGCAACACAACCAGGGCTCTGCGACATCAACGCAACCTGCGCGGCCTAAATCAGGCCTGAATCGTGCGGACTGAAAGGTCGTACATGTATACAATATAAACGCTTGAGCCGAGAACGCTGAAAATCGTCTTTTCGTCCTTTTACAAAAAGCGGTGTTTAGGTTTCCAAGCACCGTGAGTAACGCTCGAAGCTTGAAACAAACTTATTTTGCAATAAAATCTTTTACGGACTATGAAATTGCCTTTCCAGCAAGTGAAACAGATTCTTGGCTGGGCCGAGGGCCCCTGTCCATGCGCTTTCTCGCAGTATGTTAGTCAGAGTTGTTCAAAAATATTTGAGGAATATATTTAAACGGAACCTTATCCACAGGGGCTGACGCAGAGTTATCACGCAAAGTTCGCAAAGACTATACTCCGGTTTCTGACAAAGAATAAAGCAAGGAGTCAGCCAAGTTTTGCTCGAGTTGCATCCTAATAGGCTCAGGCGTTCAAATTAATATAATCACATTATCCCGCTGGACCCTGTCAGAGCTAGACATATCATTATAGTCGGTTGTGCTTTATAATACTTTCAGCCAGCGATCGCCCTCGCTATTTAAAATATGCTCTAATGATCAAATTGAATTACTCTTAATATCAAAGGTTATCGTGGTGATTTTTTAAATAGATTTGTTTTATCTTTACAAAGTCCATCAAATCTCTTAAGTAAAAAAGCACGTTGTTTATTTGCTGATTTTTTATTGGCCAGCAAGAAATATTACGTTAAGTAAACTGGCCTGTAGTACGATGCAGATTCACTCACGGGACAACTAATCTTACAGAAATATTCCCAGCAATGTATTGTAATCAACACTGCTACCAAATGATAACATATTTCTTATATTTATATATATACATATATATTTCTATTAATATATTTTAGTGAACTAATTAAAGTAAATTGATACAGCTTTCTAAGCGAACCCCTACTCCATTTGCCCTTCAACACATAATAGAATATCAGTAAATATTCAACGCAATGTCTTTATCTACAAAAGGACATAAGTGCTAAACAGCTTAATGTAATGACGTGACAGGTCAACTTGAGGAACTAACAGTTGACTACACATTGAAATCAAACCACTGATCAAGGAATGTGCAGACAAAATGTTCAACTTGCTCTGCATGAAAATGCACAGCACATACGCGCATATGTTTTAGAATTTAAACTCCAAAATGAACTCCATAAAAGGCTTCACGATAAATGTATGCGCTTCTCACCTGTATTCCTTTAACTCCACAAAGAAAATAATATTGCCATTGAGGGTTCGCTCTGTCAATTTCAATGTCTCCAGCAGACACGGTGTAATCACTGTGAAGAAGTGAACAAGATCATCGATACATTGTGTAACAGCGCCACCTTGTGGCTGATATTAGCAGCGGGGTAATTTCATATTTCTTAGTAATCATGATATGATACATTACATTACATTACATTACAGGCATTTGGCAGACGCTCTTATCCAGAGCGACGTACAACAAAGTGTTAACCGTAGTCAAGAACAGTTTAGCTGAAAGCCACCCTAGTGGGAAGTACAGTTCCTAGGTGCTAGGAGCAACCACATAGTTAAACTAGGACCCTGTAGGTAAATCTGTAGCCACAATTCAAAGGTAGTTGATACTTTTGTATTAATGCAGTCTGGTGATACTCTAGTGGTTATCCACGCTCCCACGCCAATCAAATACTACAAGTATTTAAATGCTATTAAGTTTTTTTAGGCTTACTTGTACTGGGGATTCGCATTTGCCAGGTGGATAGTCCGAGTCTCGTTCACTGAGACTGCAGCGAGGATGTTTTGCTCAATGGCCATCGGAAGGACAGCATATCCACAATAATCAATGTGCTCTCCTGACAAAAAAAATAAAGACATTATAGTTAGAAATGAACAAAAGACTCATTCATTGAATTACGTTCTCTCCTTGGAAAATAATGCAGAAATTAAATTATAATTCAAGATTATCATCTGAAATTATGGAATAACGTGCCCGCTATTATTCAATAACCACATTAAGTTTCATTACCTATTAGATTTACGCGTCCCGGAGCACATGCGTAAAAAAGAGGCGTCTTCCCAAACTTCTGTATAAAGATTTCTTTCAATTTCTGCAACCTACACACACAAAAATCAGAATTCCTTTGAAGTTGAATGTTAACATTCAATGGGTTTCGTTACAGCATTGGAGCTAATAATGGCTAAAGATTAATAGTAACGTTAACACTTCTACAAGATATCTACTTACGCCACAACAATAAATAAATACGTGTTTAACACAGAAACTCTTACTACCAAGCCCTTATAATATTATCAGACTAAATATATTCTGAATGCATAAGCGAGCTAACACAGTAGCTACACATATAGCCTACATTACTTCCTTTGTTGGCTTTTGATGGATAAATTAGCTCTCCTGTTTTAAAACTCACCTTTCATTCAGCTGGACCTGCAGCTTTGGTGTGTGTGCAGACATTTTTGTGCTGAACAAAAATGGCTATTGAAAGATTAACTGGTTTTTAACTTTCCAAGAACGGAATAACTTCAATCTTCCTGACACTCTAATCAGCTGACTGTCACTCCACAATTACGGAAATTGTAAGTAGCTGGATACGGAAGGGAAGTGCTTGTTTGCTAATGGCGAAATTTTGATAGCCGGGATTATGTCTGACTATTTTACCAGTTCTTCTAGTCTTGCCAATATTTAGTTAGCGTGCTATGGGGGCTGTCTAGCTATTTTATCTTGCCCTAACTAGCTAATCTAGAAAACCAGTCCGCTTGCTAGCGACAACTAAGGTGAAGTCTGCAGTTACTGATTTTATGTAATTCGCAGCATATAGCTAACTAACTACATTTATATATTATGTTACAGATTATATTGTGTGTGAGATTAGCTGCACACCTAACGTTAGCAAGCGCTCTCCGTGGTGTTGTTTTGGGTCCTAGTACTCGGAATAAATAGTTCAAGTGAAGTCAGTTCCTGGAGAACTTTAGTGTTTTTGCAGAGAATTGTGGGAGGCGCAGACTCGCCAGCAGTCAAGATGTCTGACATGGAGGACGATTTCATGTGCGACGATGAGGAAGATTACGATCTGGTAATAACCGAATTAGTTTGACTTTTACTTTTTTTTTCCCGCTCTCGGATCTTGCAGAGTGAATTAAAACAGATCAGCCGTAAAAATACAAGTTTTTTGCATGACGAGACACGACCGAATAAGATTTGGGTGAAGGGCAATGCTAACTGCTCGCTAGCTAGCTAGCTACAGGCTACAATATGTTTAGCGAACTACCAGCTAAGCTAACTTAACATGTTTTGAAAATGTCGGTTTTTGGTTCAATTCAAGACTGGCGTGACGCTTGCATGATTTACATTTTCCCGTTAATAAAGTCCGTAAATACGATGAAAGCGGCTAGCTTGTCCTACCAAATGAAATGACACCAGAAGTAGCCTGGCTAAGCTAAGCTAGCTGCAGCTAGCGGAGTGGTGTGTGTTTGCTGTGTTGTTTACTAGCTAGCGATGCACAGGCTAGACGTTGCAGGCCAGCCCATCCTTCCAAGAAGCTAGCACTGGTCTGCAAAGTCAACATAAACTGTGACACAGCATGTCCAGTGTATTGAATCAAGCTTTGATATCGTTATATTCGTTAGCAAGCTAACTAGCTTGTTATGTATGTTCTTAGCTAACATTAGCATACCCGCAGCTAGCGCTGTCAGTGTTACTTAATAGCGAACCGCAATTCTTCCTTCAGGACCGCTAGCTAACGTACATAGTTTGGCAAACAGAAAATACTGTACTATAATACTATGTATCTAATTTAGAAATTAAACATGTCTGACCCCGACTTGCTACAACAGGCTATGTTGATAATACGGTTTTAGCTAACGTTATGCTTTTCTGCTTTAAAAAAAAAGTATTTTCAGCGCATCGTTGAACATTCGTGAGAAACCGTGGTATTTAAGCGAATATACTACGGTTTAAAATAAAAAGTTATCAGAATTCTCCTATTAGAGTCGGCTATCCCAAAACGAACAGCACTAGCTAGGTCAATATTAATGAATATTTGTGATAGACGTTTAGTCATGTTACTAAGCTAAGCAGTTAAGCATGCGAGTTCCACGAAATATATTTTATTTCTTGGCAAGCCCTAAAGAACTTCCGTATCGATTTGAAAACGCACAATTATTAAACACCATTCGCCAACAAATGTAGAGATAATTCAAGGTTTAATTAAGTAATTTTTGTTTTGAATTATAAACGGCACCTGGTTATCGAGGCGAGGGCATCCTGTTGATTTCACACAATGTGTTTGAAAAAAAATTGTCTCCCACTTTGGTTCTATATCTAAGAGCTATTCCTTGTGGCGAGCTAATATTTATTACATTTGCGTTTTCCTTTCACTTTCACTGGAGGAATATTCAGAAGATAGCAACTCGGAGCCAAATGTTGATTTGGAGAACCAGTACTACAATTCCAAGGCGTTGAAGGAAGATGACCCAAAAGCAGCTCTTACCAGCTTCCAGAAGGTTCTGTACCCCTACATATATAGGCCATCTACAATAATAATATATGCCATTTAGCAGACGCTTTTATCCAAAGCGACTTACAGTAGTGAACACATACATTTTTCAGTATATGTGGTCCCAGTGGGAATTGAAACCACAACCTAAGCATTGTCAGCACCATGCTGTACCTACTGAGCCACACAGAACCACGCTCTACCTACTGAGCCACACAAAACCACGCTCTACCTACTGAGCCACACAGAACCACGCTCTACCTACTGAGACACACAGAACCATGCTGTACCTACTGAGCCACACAGAACCACGCTCTACCTACTGAGACACACAGAACCACACTCTACCTACTGAGCCACATAGAACCACGCTCTACCTACTGAGACACACAGAACCATGCTCTACCTACTGAGCCACACAGAACCACGCTCTACCTACTGAGACACACAGAACCACACTCTACCTACTGAGACACACAGAACCACGCTCTACCTACTGAGACACACAGAACCACACTCTACCTACTGAGACACACAGAACCACGCTCTACCTACTGAGACACACAGAACCACACTCTACCTACTGAGCCACACAGAACTACGCTCTACCTACTGAGCCACACAGAACCACGCTCTACCTACTGAGCCACACAGAACCACACTACCTACTGAGACACACAGAACCACGATCTACCCACTGAGACACACAGAACCACGCTCTACCTACTGAGACACAGAACCATGCTGAGACACACAGAACCACACTCTACCTACTGAGCCACACAGAACTACGCTCTACCTACTGAGCCACACAGAACCACGCTCTACCTACTGAGCCACACAGAACCACACTACCTACTGAGACACACAGAACCACGATCTACCCACTGAGACACACAGAACCACGCTCTACCTACTGAGACACACAGAACCATGCTGTACCTACTGAGCCACACAGAACCACGCTCTACCTACTGAGACACACAGAACCACACTCTACCTACTGAGCCACATAGAACCACGCTCTACCTACTGAGACACACAGAACCACGCTCTACCTACTGAGCCACGCAGAACCACGCTCTACCTACTGAGACACACAGAACCACACTACCTACTGAGACACACAGAACCACGATCTACCCACTGAGACACACAGAACCATGCTCTACCTACCGAGACACACAGAACCATCTACAATTAATTAAGTGTAATTATTAATACTGATGTCATAATACAGTGAACTTTATTAATGAATAGAGTTGTCTCTTGTCGACAGGTGCTGGAGCTTGAGGGTGAAAAGGGGGAATGGGGATTCAAAGCGCTGAAACAGATGATCAAGATCAACTTTAAGCTGGTGAGCAGTGACAGGAATAAACAGCAACGGTTCTCTGTTCTTTTATCAAATGCACAATCCATTGTGTGCCATAACCTAAACATATCTTTTATAGCCATTGTATGATACAGTTTGGTAACTGCACCTTTTCCACTATGCCCTTTTTTATAGCATCAATATATATATATATATATATATGTACTTGGAGCTTCTATTTTGAATTGTTCCTCTTCAGCAGTGCAGGTCTCCATTACTCTAATTATACCATTTAAAGCCAATTTTGTTTTGTACTGTAACATATACTCATTAATGTCTTGAGTTTTATTAGCCTGAAAAGACTGCTCAAAAACAATAAATAAATAACTTGTTGCTCAATAAAAAAAGAATATAGATTGGACAGTACTATTCTGTTTCTTGTCACCGGCACTACATACTACTACATTGAGGGTAGTTCACTATTTAGTATGGCTAGCCAACATATTTTAATGTACATTATAGCGAACTTCCTGGGTATGAAAGTCATATCATCAAATAGTTTCTGGCTCTGCCAGTGAAGCTGTGAATCGATGCCTTCTTTGCGTTGATGTTGAAACTGCAGTGTCTGATCGTGTTGGACGCAGTACTTACTTATTTCCATCATTTTGCCACACAGACAAACTTCCCTGAAATGATGAACAGATACAAGCAGCTGCTCACTTACATTCGGAGTGCTGTCACAAGGAACTATTCAGAGAAATCGATAAACTCCATCCTCGACTACATCTCCACCTCCAAGCAGGTATGGGTTGAGTTATGTGATGCAAGCGCCATGATAATAATAATAATAATAATAATGTATGCCATTTAGCAGACGCTTTTATCCAAAGCGACTTACAGTAGTGAATACATACATTTTCAGTATATGAAAACTGAAAACTGGCAACAGAGGAAAGTTGACATGTGAAAATGTAAAAAAAACCCTCTAAAACACAGACTGTTTTACAGATGATAACTTGCTAAAATTGCAGGTCTTCTGTCCTATTATCGCAGGTGACTCTCTCTGTGATTTCTACATATTTTATCCTCTATGATCTAAAGTTGTATATACTTTGCTTTTCTACATCAAAAAAGTGTTCTAGCACGTAATCCTCCTGTCTTATTTGTTTTGATTCTCTGTTTCTCTCAAAGTGCAAGTTGATAGTCCTTTCCCAGGCAAGTGTTCTAGCACGTAATCCTCCTGTCTTATTTGTTTTGATTCTCTGTTTCTCTCAAAGTGCAAGTTGATAGTCCTTGCCCAGGCCTTTCGATTAGCCTACTCCGCATGTGTTTGGCTGCCTTTTTAGTGATACATTTTTTGTGCACCTTCGTGTTTGAGAGTGAACGGACATAAAAAGCGAAGGGTGTAAAATGGTGATAATAATAATAATATAATAATATACGCCATTTAGCAGATGCTTTTATCCAAAGCGACTTACAGTAGTGAATGCATCCATTTTCAGCATATGTGGTTTCAGTGGGGATTGAACCCACAACCTAAGCGTTGCCTACGCTGTGCTCTACCCACTGAGCCACAGAGAACCAGGTGGCATTGCACAAGTGGCATTACTGATCGAGCTGTGTCTTTCAGCTGAACGTGAGCCACGAGATCACGGCGGCCATCTTGTGTTTGAACTGTTCACAGATGGACCTGCTGCAGGAGTTCTACGAGACCACGCTGGAGGCATTGAAGGATGCGAAGAACGACAGGCTGTGGTTCAAAACGAACACTAAGGTACGGCGTATCGTTTATGCGTGACCTCAGGATACGAGGATATGAAATTTGACGAGACCGAGTAATTTGTTTTATTTGTCCCGGTGCAGCTTGGGAAATTGTATTTGGAACGAGAGGAGTATGGGAAGCTCCAGAAGATACTCCGACAGCTGCACCAGTCCTGTCAGGTGAGCACGCGTGGTACACTATAATCAATAATCACAATAATCAATAATCACTGGTGAAAATGGTATACCTTATGCAGACTATACATTTTATATTAATATATAGTAATATAATGTATGCTATTTAACAGACACTTTTATCCAAAGCGACTTACAGTAGTGAATGCATACATTTTTTAGTATATGTGGTCCCAGTGGGAATCGAACCCACAACCTAAGCCTTGCCAACGCCACGCTCTACCTACTGAGCCACACAGAACCACACAGAATATTAATGCATGTGTCACTGAAATTTAGTGAGACTCTTCTGTATATAATATCAGGCAATTTCTGAAATCAATTTCTTTCCAATGTATTTCTGCCGCACACCAGAATTTGTGTTCTGCATTCAACACTCGAGTTTGGCTCTCTCTGTGCCATTGTCAAGGCTAACAAATGAGTGGTTCCCCGTTACAATGAACAAGAAGCTGGTCTGATAAAGATCTTATTTTGACAGGGAAATGTTACTGAGCACTACACTTAGCCTCCCCTTGCTTTTTGCGCTGTTCTACTTCACGTTTTGCCCAATGGCCTTTGTGTTCAGACTGACGATGGGGAAGATGACCTAAAGAAAGGCACGCAGCTGCTGGAGATCTACGCTCTGGAGATCCAGATGTACACGGCACAGAAGAACAACAAGAAGCTAAAAGCCCTCTACGAGCAGTCCTTGCACATCAAGTCAGCCATCCCACATCCACTCATCATGGGCGTGATCAGAGGTACAGCTGCCATTTGAGCCACAGAAACAAACGGCCTTGCGTTCAGTTCAAAGTGTGAAAAATTTAACTAAAATGAACATTTAACCACTTTTTTTTTTTTTTTTTACATTTAAAAAAAAAAAAAAAAAAAGCTGAATGTTCCCTGTTGGTCAATTCATACTTTTTGATGAAGGTGGAGAATTCAATTTGTGTGTGTACAGTTTGTGCATTCAAGCCAAAAGATGTGCGGATGTTGCTCTCTGCATGTCCTGTTCCTCCCCCCACCAGCTGGTGGCGCTGGTGGCATTGCTGAGCTCTGCAAACTTTAAACGAGGTGTCAGATTCAGTGGCAATGTGTCACAGCAGTGTGCTCCCACATAACCTCTCCACGCTTATGTGATTAACCGGATCATCCGCCGGCCTCATTTAGATGTCGGCGTCTAATTGGAGATTGACAGCCTGGCGATGTGGCAATTGTGCTGCACGCTTTGGCCACCTAATTTTTCTGTTGTCATTGAGACAATTTTCAGTGTGTAAGCAGCAAGTCTAGATCAGAATATTTTTTATATGACCGGTTTATCTTCTTATTATGTATGCGCTGTACCCCTGGTCCTAATCAGATGGGTTTTACCATGTATGCTGTGAGTATACTGTAATGGTTAGGGTACTTAGAGGTTGCTGGTTTGATTCCCAGGTGGGAGCACTGCCGTTGTACCCTTGAGCTAAAGGTACTTAACCTGAGTTGCTTCAGTAAAATATCCAGCTGTATAAATGGATTGTATGTGAATAAACGTAAACTGTGTAAGTCGCTCTGGATAAGAGCGTCTCCTAAACGCTAAAAATTTAAAATGTATAAACATGCAAATGTAAAAGGGGAAGATCCACACTACCTGCCTCTTAAAGCTGTGATATTAAAGTCATGCCAATCTCTATATTAATGGCATTCAACGTTACTGGCCACATTTTACCTACAGGGTCCTAGTTTAACTATGTGGTTGCTCCTAGCACCTGGAATTGTACTTCCCTCTAGGGTGGCTTTCAGCGAAACTGTTCTTCGCTACGGTTAACACTTTGTTGTACGTCGCTCTGGATAAGAGCGTCTGCCAAATGCCTGTAATGTAATGTAACATTACAAGCACTGTGTGGCCTGATCTTCCCTTTGCGTAAGGCACAAGTCACTAACCGGAATGACAACGTTCCTGTCTTGACCTCTCTCCATTAACTTCGTTTTTGCATAATCGGCTATTGAAGTACAGCCAGAATAGGAATCGCCAAATGTTCATTTCATGCCAAGTCAGAATTCTTGCCATTGTGGCTTCAAGATTCTTGATTGATTAGCATAACTAATTAGACCTTCAGGGTGGGGGTGGGGGTGGAGGTGGGGGTGGGGGGGAGGAAAGGAAAAATGTTGACAGAACTTTTTAGGAAGATTGTCCACGTTACTCTACACTATAACCCCTGTTTTTGTTTTTGCAGAATGTGGAGGTAAAATGCACTTAAGAGAAGGAGAATTCGAGAAAGCCCACACAGACTTCTTTGAGGCGTTCAAGAATTACGACGAATCGGGGAGCCCCAGGCGAACCACTTGTTTGAAGTACTTGGTTCTCGCCAATATGCTGATGAAGTCGGGAATCAATCCGTTCGACTCGCAGGAGGTATGAATGATCTTTCTCACTTTAGAGCTGTATGAATGATCTTTCTCAGTTTAGAGCTGTATGAATGATCTTTCTCACTTTAGAGCTGTATGAATGATCTTTCTCAGTTTAGAGCTGTATGAATGATCTTTCTCACTTTAGAGCTGCTTGGAAAGCACCTGGAAAGACATTATAATGATAATTAAAAAACAGAGCAAAAACAATGGGGGTTTGCTTGGACCCCCAATTAGGAGACATTTACACAGGGATGGCAATGTTAGCATAATGGTTAAGGAACTGGTAACGCAAAGGTTGTAGGTTCGATCCCAGGTGGGGGCACTGCCATTGTACCCTTGAGCTAAAGGTACTTAACCTGAATTGCTTCAGTAAATATCCAGCTGTATAAATGGATTGTATGTAAAGAAATGTGAAACTGTAAGTCGCTCTGGATAAGAGCGTCTGCTAAATGCCTAAAATGTAAAATGTATTTATATTTATACTTGTTAGCTTGTGGTTTGAGTGCAATATATCTTCTTTCTTTTTAGGCTAAACCCTATAAAAATGACCCAGAGATTCTTGCCATGACAAATTTAGTAAGGTAAGCATATACATTTCTCATGCTCACACATAAAGTACTTATTCATATCGTATAACACGCTCTCAGATTTACTCTTGGGGTGCTGGACATGAGCGTATACTATTTCCCATCTGTCCTGTGTCCTGTGGTTATTTCCTGTTTGCCATTTCTCCTTGTAGCACAGAGAAAAATATAAAATTGGATCCTTTGTTTCTTTCCATGCATTTCACCCGTGTATTTAAACACCGATTAGTAGGTCACTAGAAATGTTATTAAAAAATGGGTTGTTTAATTTTATAACGCTAATATATTTGTGTTTTTTTGAACAATGGTGAAAATGTGGTGTGTTTTGATTTCGGACAGCGCAATGTATATGTTTTATTTCCCTTGCAGTGCCTACCAGAATAATGACATTACCGAGTTTGAGAAGATTCTGAAAACAAACCACAGTAACATAATGGACGACCCCTTCATAAGGGAGCACATTGAGGGTGAGTTTCCCCCTGCCTTCCTGGCTTAGACTTATAGGCAGCAGTGTAGTGTAATGGTTAGGGAGCTGGACTTGTAACTCAGAGGTTGCTGGTTCAATTCCCAGGCACTGCCGTTGTACCCTTGAGCTAAAGGTACTTAACCTGAATTGCTTCAGTAAAATATCCAGCTGTATAAATGGATTGTATGTAAAGAAATGTAAACTGCGTAAGTCGCTCTGGATAAGAGCGTCTGCGAAATGCCTAAAATGTAATGAAATGTAAAATGTAATGACTGTGTACTATTTTGATATGTGTAATTTGTATGTAAGTTCTGGGAAAAGGGTGTGTTATCGGAGTGCTTTTTTCTTCCAGAGCTGTTGCGGAACATCAGGACACAAGTGCTTATCAAATTAATCAAGCCTTACACTAGAATACACATACCTTTCATTTCAAAGGTAAGCTTGTTCTTTGGTTCTGTCCTTTCGTTCACTGTTCATACTGGCCCTTCCAGTCACTCTCCTGATTTTAAGATCTAACCATAACTTTCCCCCTGGTTTTATTTTCTTTTTTTTATAGGAGTTGAACATTGACGTATCAGATGTAGAAAGTTTGCTTGTACAGTGCATATTGGACAAGTAAGTTACTTCTGATTCGGATTTAGTTCATGTTTTCACACATTTACGACAGTGAACATGGAGCAAAGGCTCTGCAATTTCTGTATGTATTTATATATATGTGTGTATATATATATATATATATATATATATATATATATATATATATGCCATTTAGCAGACGCTTTTATCCAAAGCGACTTAGCTCTACCTACTGAGCCCCACGCAACCACAACTTGATTGTCATTGGCTCTTTTTTTGGGGGAGTATTTGACATTTGACCAGTCCATCAATTTATTTTGTCACGTAATAATGTATAATATTGTTTTGCAATGCTTATTATTGGAAGTGTAAAAGGTGTAGTATTATTACACACACTGATGAAGGCAAGCGATTAACTGCGTTGGCGGTAGCCACCTTAAGAATTAAAGCAAAGAGCCACTCAGTGTTTATTTTGCAAGTGTAATATGGTTTGGGTGAACGCACACAATGGAGATGTTTCCAGTCTCGACTCACAGGAGTTTGACTGAACTGGGGCAAGATGATACTGACAGGCTAGGCTCAGTTTAGGTTTCTGTATATGCCTTTTTCTAACATATATTATTGAATCCAAGGCAAGACAAATCCCATATTGATTTGATTTGGTCTTTAATTAATTTAGCATCTTTCAAAAGTATTCTCTGTGGCTCAGTTGGTAGAGCATGGCGTTGGCAACGCTTAGGTTGTGGGTTCAATCCCCACTGGGGCCACATATACTGAAAATGTATGCATTCACTACTGTAAGTCGCTTTGGATAAAAGCGTCTGCTAAATGGCATATATATATTATTTGAATGTCTTGTTAAATCACGACAGGACAAGAACAATCAAGGGGTGTTTGATTCTGATGCCTTTCCCTTGTGCTTTCCTCGCAGCACCATTCAAGGTCGAATTGACCAGGTCAACCAGCTGCTGGAGCTGGACCACCAGAAGAGAGGAGGAGCCAGATACACTGCTTTAGATAAATGGACCCATCAGCTCAATTCCCTCAATCAGGCCATCGTTAGCAAGCTGGCTTGATTGACACACGTTACGTAGCCGATAGTGCTTCAGGCCACAGTGCAGTGTGGGTAAAGTTCAAAGAGGTGGGAATGGTAACAGTACTCGAAGAGGCCTGATAATTGGAGCTTGTCAGAAGTGCTTTCTTTAATCAGTTCTTACGTGTTCTGCTGTAGCCCTTTCACACGGCAAACAGCTTTAATGTTCAGAAGAAAACCAAAAGGCCATGGGTTTTGTGCTGTACTGACATTGAGCCCTTTCCAATGTGATATTTTATAAACAGGGCCATGGAGTGACCAGAAGCAAGACTTTGTCATGATTTTTAAACTCATTATTTTGGTAAATGTTTAAAACAAATAGACAAAAACAATTTTACCTGTAAAACTCCTCTTGTCTAAAATGCAAACATCATCTGCAATAACTTGTGTCCCGATTTTGAATATGTTTTCCAGATATAAATAAGCATGTTTTCTGTATTCTGCAAAATGTCAGGTCTCCACACCGTGATTTTCTGTACTTGCAATTGTCATTGAACCTTAAAAGAAAAGAAAAAAAACACTCATTTGGGGCTCTGTTGCCAGTTCATATTTCAAACAACAAAATAAACCGGTGCGGCTCAGACGTTGTATAATCTGAATTTAATTATTTTGTTTTGTAATTAAATGAAAAACAAGATAAACTGCTTTTTTTTTTGCTTTTAAGAAATTATGTACAGTATTTAAAATGTTATGTTTTTGTTTCAAAGTCATGTTTGTCTGGAATTATTTGACACCACAGAACTTCATCATAGCACTTGAGTGACTGGGCATATACAGCAATTTGTGATGTGGGACGCAAAAAATATCTCATCTGAATTTCTTATGTGAAAGACTAAGCGTAAAAATAAAGTTCACTGATTTAAAGATGTGAAGAATTAGTTGACTATCAACTTACAGAATTTATTCAGTTCTACACCAAGTGCAATGTGGACATTAGGAGCCTTGTTCCTAGTCTACATGTAAGGTGTATAAATTGGTACATGTTGCACAACCAAGTCTCTTGAATTTGGCCTCTTTTGTCTCTGTTTTTCGATGCATGAGCCTTTGCTGTCAAATTTTAGTTGGAAAATTGACTGTTGCAATGAAAATGAATTGCAAACTCCGATTGGAACCGGGTATTTTGGTCATATCAGACCAAAATTTAGATTTATTTCATGTTTTAAAGAACCTATACCTTAAGAGAAATATGGTGGTGGATCTTTGATGTTATGCGGTTATTTTGTATCTACTGGTCCTGGGGCTTTTGCTAAGGTCATTGGAGTCACGAACTCCAGTACCAAGACATTTTGGCCAGGAACCTGGTTCCCTCTTGCCATGAAGCTGAAACATAGCATCAAATGGATCTTTCAGCAAGACAATGATGCATAGCATGACTCAAAATCAACCAAGAAATGGTTAACTGGCCACAAGATTACAGTTTCTGCAATGACCATCTCCGTCTCCAGACTTAAACCTGATCGAAAATGTGTGGTTGGAATTGAAGAGGGCAGGTCACAAGTGTGGACCGAAGGATCTGACGTAACTTGAAAGATTCCGTACGGAAGAATGGTCACAGATCCCCCCCCACCCACCCGACATGTTCACCAATCTCATAGAACACTGAAAGTTGTCTCCATAGTGTCATTGAAGAGCGAGGCCATTTTGAGCAGTGACTACAGCAGACACTGGCGGTCATTTCCTTGTTTCCTTGGTTCTGTGTCTCAGTAGGTAGAGCGTGGTTCTGTGTGTCTCAGTAGGTAGAGCGTGGTTCTGTGTGTCTCAGTAGGTAGAGCGTGGTTCTGTGTGTCTCAGTAGGTAGAGCGTGGTTCTGTGTGTCTCAGTAGGTAGAGCGTGGTTCTGTGTGGCTCAGTAGGTAGAGCGTGGTTCTGTGTGTCTCGGTAGAGAGTGGTTCTGTGTGGCTCAGTAGGTAGAGCGTGGTTCTGTGTGTCTCAGTAGGTAGAGAGTGGTTCTGTGTGGCTCAGTAGGTAGAGCGTGGTTCTGTGTCTCAGTAGGTAGAGCGTGGTTCTGTGTGTCTCAGTAGGTAGAGCGTGGTTCTGTGTGTCTCAGTAGGTAGAGCGTGGTTCTGTGTGGCTCAGTAAGTAGAGCGTGGTTCTGTGTGTCTCAGTAGGTAGAGCATGGTTCTGTGTGGCTCAGTAGGTAGAGCGTGGTTCTGTGTGGCTCAGTAGGTAGAGCGTGGTTCTGTGTGTCTCGGTAGAGAGTGGTTCTGTGTGGCTCAGTAGGTAGAGTGTGGTTCTGTGTGTCTCAGTAGGTAGAGAGTGGTTCTGTGTGGCTCAGTAGGTAGAGCGTGGTTCTGTGTCTCAGTAGGTAGAGCGTGGTTCTGTGTGTCTCAGTAGGTAGAGCGTGGTTCTGTGTGTCTCAGTAGGTAGAGCGTGGTTCTGTGTGGCTCAGTAAGTAGAGCGTGGTTCTGTGTGGCTCAGTAGGTAGAGCGTGGTTCTATGTGGCTCAGTAGGTAGAGCGTGGTTCTGTGTGGCTCAGTAGGTAGAGCGTGGTTCTGTGTGTCTCGGTAGAGAGTGGTTCTGTGTGGCTCAGTAGGTAGAGCGTGGTTCTGTGTGTCTCAGTAGGTAGAGAGTGGTTCTGTGTGGCTCAGTAGGTAGAGCGTGGTTCTGTGTCTCAGTAGGTAGAGCGTGGTTCTGTGTGTCTCAGTAGGTAGAGCGTGGTTCTGTGTGTGTCTCAGTAGGTAGAGCGTGGTTCTGTGTGGCTCAGTAAGTAGAGCGTGGTTCTGTGTGGCTCAGTAGGTAGAGCGTGGTTCTGTGTGGCTCAGTAGGTAGAGCGTGGTTCTGTGTGGCTCAGTAGGTAGAGCGTGGTTCTGTGTGTCTCGGTAGAGAGTGGTTCTGTGTGGCTCAGTAGGTAGAGCGTGGTTCTGTGTGTCTCAGTAGGTAGAGAGTGGTTCTGTGTGGCTCAGTAGGTAGAGCGTGGTTCTGTGTCTCAGTAGGTAGAGCGTGGTTCTGTGTGTCTCAGTAGGTAGAGCGTGGTTCTGTGTGTCTCAGTAGGTAGAGCGTGGTTCTGTGTGGCTCAGTAAGTAGAGTGTGGTTCTGTGTGGCTCAGTAGGTAGAGCGTGGTTCTGTGTGGCTCAGTAGGTAGAGCGTGGTTCTGTGTGGCTCAGTAGGTAGAGCGTGGTTCTGTGTGTCTCGGTAGAGAGTGGTTCTGTGTGGCTCAGTAGGTAGAGCGTGGTTCTGTGTGTCTCAGTAGGTAGAGAGTGGTTCTGTGTGGCTCAGTAGGTAGAGAGTGGTTCTGTGTGTCTCAGTAGGTAGAGAGTGGTTCTGTGTGGCTCAGTAGGTAGAGCGTGGTTCTGTGTGGCTCAGTAGGTAGAGTGTGGTTCTGTGTGGCTCAGTAGGTAGAGCTTGGGTCTGTGTGGCTCAGTAGGTAGAGCATGTTTCTGTGTGGCTCAGTAGGTGGAGCGTGGTTCTGTGTGGCTCAGTAGGTAGAGCGTGGTTCTGTGTGTCTCAGTAGGTACAGCATGGTTCTGTGTGGCTCAGTAGGTAGAGAGTGGTTCTGTGTGGCTCAGTAGGTAGAGCGTGGTTCTGTGTGGCTCAGTAGGTAGAGCATGGCGCTGACAAAGCTTAGGTTGTGGGTTTGATTCCCACTGGGACCACATATACTGAAAAATGTATGCGTTCACTACTGTAAGTCGCTTTGGATAAAAGCATCTGCTAAATGGCATATGTTATACACTGCCTGGCCAAAAAAAAAGTAACCACCTGGATTTAACTAAGCAAATAGGTAAGAGCCTTCCATTGGATAATTACTGCAGTGATTAATATGTTTTAGCTGGCAACAAGTTAGTTAACCCTAACTGATGCAGTGAGTAGCTTCTAATTTCTTAAACAACCATGTCAGAAGACATATCCTGTGGTCGTGGAAAAGATGTTAATCTGTTTCAGAAGGGTCAAATTATTGGCCTGCATTAAGCAAAGAAAACAACTAAGGAGATTGCTGAAACTACTAAAATTGGGTTAAGAACTGTCCAACGCATTATTGAAACCTGGAAGGATAGTGGTGAACCATCATCTTCGAGGAAGAAATGTGGTTGGAAAAAAATCTTGAATGATCGTGATCGGCGATCACTTAAACGTTTGGTGAAATCATATCGTAAAAAATCAACAGTAGAACTCACGGCTATGTTTAATAGTGAAAGTAAGAGCATTTCCGCACGCACAATGCGAAGGGAACTCAAGGGATTGGGATTAAACAGCTGTGTAGCCTTAAGAAAACCACTTGTCAGTGAGGCTAATCGGGAAAAAAGGCTTCAATTTGCTAGGGAGCATAAAGATTGGACTCTGGAGCAATGGAAGAAGGTCATGTGGTCTGATGAGTCCAGATTTACCCTGTTCCAGAGTGATGGGCGCATCAGAGTAAGAAGAGAGGCGGATAAAGTGATGCACCCATCATGCCTAGTGCCTACCGTACAAGCCTGTGGGGGCAGTGTTATGATCTGGGGTTGCTGCAGTTGACCAGGTCTAGGTTCAGCAACGTCATGTGCCCAAAGAATGAGGTCAGCTGACTACCTGAATATACTGAATGACCAGGTTTTTCCATCAATGGATTTTTCATATTCCAAGATGACAATGCCATGATTAATCGGGCTCAATTTTTGAAAGAGTGGTTCAGGGAGTATGAGACATCATTTTCACACATGGATTGGCCACCACAGAGTCCAGACCTTCACCCATTGAGAACCTTTGGGATGTGCTGGAGAAGACTGCGCAGCGGTCCGACTCTCCCATCATCAATACAAGATCTTGGCGAAAAATGTATGCAACTCTGGAAATAAATAAATAAATGGAAATAAATGTTTTGACATTGCAGAAGCTTATCGAAATGATGCCACGGCGAATGCGTGCCCTAATCAAAGGTAAAGGCGGTCCAACGAAATATTAGAGTATGTGACTTTTGTTTTTGGACGGGCAGTGTATTATTATTGTTTGACCAAGTCTGTCATTTATTTTGTGAACCAACTATTATTATATCGTCATATCTATATGACTATAGTCATTCTGAATATATTATGCCTTTCTCTATTAAATATAGTAAGTATGTTTAGTTTTTTTCTACGTAGATGAAAAATCTGCATGAAACTGAAATTAAATTAAATTGACCATAAAACATGATTTTATCAGTTGTCGCATTTGGTCCAAGACCCTGGCATTTCCTAGTGGCTGGCAAATAAATTAACTGCGTGATATTACACACAAACAAAAAAAGCATCACGTCTAACAACGCATGACACACGTGGCTGTGTGTGTGTGAACGGCTATGCTTGCATTGACTACCGTGTTGGTGAACACAAATGTCAACGATTAAAATAGAGCGGTTGACGTACGAACGTCGTCCAACCGCTTTTGGGGGAAAGAGGACGTCTTCTCTGTCGGAGACGTGCTGCGGGGATTGTCGCGTCTCTTTTTGAGCCAACAGGGCCTCCGTTCCAGATGACTCTCCCATCGCTGATGTATTTGTGAGAGTAAAACGGCGAGTCGAGGGAGGACATCGCACCAGCCCAGCGATCTCCAGCAGGCCAGACTCTGATCTGGGTGTGTTTCCACACAGAGGCAGCTCAGCATTCACAATGAGGACAATAACAACATCATCATCATCTTCCTGACACTCGCAGCGTACACGGAGCGGCTCTGCCCAGGGACCAGCACTAGCCATGGACACTAGCGACAGCAAGGTGAGCAGGATTATCGAGAGAGGGGGGGACAGGGTTTATTTTTCCCCTGGGCTTGGTTAGCGAGCTACCACAGCTAGTTAGCTGACGTTAGGCCTCGAGTGGAAATTATTTTGGTTATTTCTGTAGAGACAGCCGCGGTCAGACATTGCATGTCCCTGTCAGGGGGTTACAGTGGGATAAAAACAGCCTGTAAGAGTGCTGTCATCATTTTTTCTTCGGTAAAAAAAATAAACGTTTGCAAGCCAGCTAGCAGCTAACCATTTTGAGTCAACGACCGTAGCTAGCTAGCCTGCTTGTCAACGCCAGTGACGTAGTTAGCTAGAAGACTAGCAGGCTAGCTAAGTTACGTTAGTTGGGTTGTTTCAGATCGGGGTTGACGTTAGCTCGCTACGTAGCTACTACCGTAGGGTAATACCTGTCGTTAGCAGATTAGTTAGTAGCTAATGAAGTTAATTAGCATAATTCGCAAGCTTGCTGGATGTGTCTTTTATTTCAGATAACGTGACCCAGCTAGCTGTTTCTATGAGCTGACAAGCTAGATAAATTAGCCGACTGGTTAAGCCAAAGACTACAGATTTGTGTAGCTACATATCACTTGTCCTATTGTATCTAACTAACATTAGTTGTTAATTAGATTTTAGCAACAGCACTAGCTTGCTAATTTAGCGAACCTGCTAGTTAGTCCATAATTTAGCGAGCTAGCCCCAGAGAAAGCTCCCTAACGTTACTTCCGATAGTAAACGGTGGTCATGACTTTAAGGTAACAAGATGTATCATAAACGTTAGCTAAATTGGTTAATCTGTGAATGATTTTTCGTTTAGTTTTCGCTAGTTAAAGCGTGATTTTGCGTATATGGGTGTATTTTGTACCAATTGTGGCTAATTTATCTGGCTGGCTAGGTTTCCAGGACAACAGTTGCCTCCGTGAAGACGCATCATAGTTTGCGAACGTTGGCTTGGTAACTGGCCACCCAACTGTCGCAACGTTAATTTTTTAACATTTTTAAACGTTAATTTCGGTGAAATTCCTCCGGCACTTTTCCTTCGTTAAATCCGTTAAAAAGCTGCAGTGCCTTCATCCCCGCTAGCCCCTGATGCTAACAGACTGTCACGCCGTTGGCAATGGCAACGGAGAATTTGCACGTTTGATAAGGTGAAACTGGTGCAATTGTGTACAAAACGCCGTGAGGTGACATTCAATTACCAGATTAAGTTTAAAGTGTTGCTACAGTGATGCTAAAAACCTAAGTATAATTTTTGCCACGTTTACATTATTCTAAGGCACAGTCTTTAATACATTTTTAGCTACCTCTTAAATTATACATATTCCTAGATAACCATGGCTTTGCTTTATTCACTGTGCTAAAACTATTAAACTGATCATATGTTTTTTGTTGTAATTAAGCTATGCTAACGTTACATTTGTTAAAAGTGATGTATGTGACGTCTAGTTAGGAAAATTATTTGGATACATAAATATCCACAGTAATCCACATTAATATTAAGGACCTACACGATGCATTAAGCAGAGTAATTTAACAACCAAAAATACAATAGTTTTAATCATCGAATATTTGGGTAAAGGCTCTCCTGTTGTAGTTTGTCAAATGCCTTCTTACCCGGCTTGCCAATAGTGCTTGTTGAGCAGGGTGTTAAATTGTTATACAATAGTTTTGCCCCTGACTACAATATTTTTTAAATAGACGAAAATGCATAATTACCAAAACTTATTGGTTGAGTTTTCTGGCTTCAACACGAATAAAATACAGAACACAATTGTACATACCAGGATGTATGAACATTCTCATTTATTTATTTCCTTAAACTTTATTTCACCAGGTAAGGTCAATAGAGAACCAGTTCTCACTTACTAATTGTCATTCACAAGTTACTCTGCCGATCGCAATGTCTTCTCAAGCATTCCTTCACTGGCTAACTGGAGACACAGATTTTCAGTTCAGCATACAACAACAAGAGGAAGTGAACTTCACGAACTCATCTCATTTTTGAAATATTTTCAAACTTTTTGTTTTGTCAAATTTGCAAATTTGAGGTTAAAAAAAAGAACATTCTTTAAACAAAATATATATATCTATTGTTTATATGTGATTAGAAAATGTATTTTATTTCATTCACAACCATATATAATCATTACAGAAAATGTATTCAAATTGTGTTTTTGTTTTTTAGTTTTTTCCTCAACCCAGAATGTTGCAACATCAGTGTTTAATAGCAGCTCAATTCCGTTTGTTTGGGCGTGCGTCTAACAGCAGTTCAAAGTCTTCCGTCGTTATCCTTAACACTTTCCCCTCACCATTTAGGAGGTCACTGGTGAGCGTGTTATTTGTCATTATTCTGTGTCTGGAGTCCAATGCAGGCCCGATCCTCTCTAAAAGGCCCTGCAGAGTATGAGTTGAATTCCATATTTAATCATTCCTGCAACCATGTTTGCTCAGTTCTGTAAGAGCCTTTCATCACCTCTGTGGCAGAAAGGTATTTGTTTTGTTGTGCCATGTTAGAGGTTACAGTTTAAAAGTAAAAAGTTACTTATTTCCATCACTTTATATTATAATGTTGGAAAACGAATGGATACTATCGCACTGGGTAACTCACAGGAATTTCCACGATTTGTTTTCGGAAGAAAGCACCGTCCAGGCTTCGGTCTAACTGTATAATCTGCAGGCGTTCGCGTTAATGCTTGTGACCTCCATGGCATCTCTTAATTTAAAGCCAGCGGTGGACAAAGTAAATGTACTTCTACTTTACTTTGACTAATTACTGCACTTAAGTTCCTTTTTTCAAGTATCTGTGCTTACTTAAGTATTTCCATTTTTTACTTCTCCTTTTACTTTCAACAACAAATATTCCCGCCCAACATGGGGAGCAGTGTAGGACGTTTTACTTTTACTGGAGTAATATTTTATCAGGGTATCTGTACTTCTACTCGAGTAAAGGGTTTGTGTAGCTACTTCGTCCGCCACTGCGGTTATGTGTACACCTCAACAGCAAACGGGGTTAAATGTAGGACTTTTTACTTCTACTTGAGTAATATTCTATCAGGGTAAATCTGTACTTTTACTCCAGTAGAGGGTTTCGTGTTCCTCGTCCAGCGCTGTTTGAAGCGCATGGCGCCCTCTCTGCTCCTCACCTCTCTCTCTGTGTGTGTCAGAGAAATGAACCCTCTCTTCTCTGTGTGTGTCAGAGAAATGAACCCTCTCTTCTCTGTGCGCTGAGGGAGGAAGCGGCTGGAGCCCTGCTCCCGGCCCACCCCCTCTGACCGCCGCACATCTGGGGCTGACCTCAGCACAATCGCTCCTTTTCACTGAAACGCTGCCATTTTACCTCAACAATGGAGGCTCAAACGGCCGCGAGCTGAATGGAGAACGGAAAGACGAGCGCAGCCCGAGGCGGCGCTTCTCGGCCGCTCGTTCGGACGAGGTGCATCAGGCCACTCGTTAACGTTTCGCCACACGTTGCGGCGGACTCTGTCTGTAATGGCGTTTCGCCGGCCGCCCGTCATTCAGATTCACTTAACGCCGTTCCCCGGGCCTTATTCACCCACTGCATTCCTCGTGGGGTTGGGGAAAAGGGATACATTCTTCAGGTTATTTACTTGTCTTCATATATCATATGTCATATATGCCATTTAGCAGACGCGTTTGTCCAAAGCGACTTGCAGTAGTGAATGCATACATCTTTCAGTATATGTGGTCCCAATGGGAATCGAACCCACAGCCTAAGCGTTGTCAGCGCCATGCTGAGACACACAGAACCACGCTCTACCTACTGAGCCACACAGAACCACGCTCTACCTACTGAGACACACAGAACCACGCTCTACCTACCGAGACACACAGAACCACGCTCTACCTACTGAGACACACAGAACCACGCTCTACCTGCTGAGACACACAGAACCACGCTCTACCTACTGAGCCACACAGAACCACGCTCTACCTACTGAGACACACAGAACCACGCTCTACCTACTGAGCCACACAGAACCACGCTCTACCTACTGAGACACACAGAAACACGCTCTACCTAGTGAGCCACACAGAACCACGCTCTACCTACTGAGCCACACAGAACCATGCTCTACCTACTGAGCCACACAGAACCACGCTCTACCTACTGAGCCACACAGAAACACGCTCTACCTACTGAGCCACACAGAAACACGCTCTACCTGAAATGCGTGTGGCCATCCGCTGCTTGTTTAGTTCTGCCATCTCTCCTGCGATGAGGCAGGGACCACCGAAACCTCCCCGGGCGGCAGTGTGGTATAATGGTTAAGGAACTGGGCTTGTAACGCAAAGGTTGCAGGTTCGATCCCAGGTGGAGCACTGCCGTTGTACCCTTGAGCAAGGTACTTAACCTGGATTGCTTCAGTAAAATATCCAGCTGTATAAATGGATTGTATGTAAAGAAATGTGAAACTGTAAGTCGCTTTGGATAAGAGCGTCTGCTAAATGCCTAAAATGTAATGTAATGTATCAGTTATCTGGCACCCTGCGGAGAATAGAACTGTTCTGAATGTACTTCAGTTTTTTTACACGCCTTGATGTGTGTCTGTCCAGAGTGGCTAGTGCACATGGTCCATGGGGGGACAGACTGGTGGACTGGAAACCCAGTGAGCGTAACATAATGCAATTCGATGTCACTGGATGATTTGTTTGGTATACCTTTTCAACAGGAGTGGTTTGGAGAAGCTATATTTAAAAAGTGCCCAGTCACTTCCTGTTCAGAACTTTCACTTTCAGTACAAAGTAACACCAAGAATAGTTGCACTGTACGTAAGAGGAAGATGCTCAATATGGGGCAGTTGCCATCCAGTAGGTGACCGTACGATGGGGTTCATCATTTTATGGGTAGTTGACCGCTCAAACGTTTGAGTGTACAATTGGGCTACACTGCAAGGGCGGTGTGCAGGGTTAACGTTTCAGATCTCCATTTCAGATGTTCCAGAACGCATTCGGGATTAAAATGTTGCTTTTCCACAGAAAGTGCCGCCCACAGGCCGTAGCCCTTTAGGGGACAATGGGTGCCTGTTTGAGGGCAGATTTGCAGATACTGAATGGCCAGTTTGTGCTACTGGCCTCCGTTCTCCATCCCAGAGACACGGTCACAAACGCAGAATAAGAGCCGTAGCCTTCTTTGTGCCTTTCTGCCTTATGGCCGCTGTTTCGACTTGAGCGTCGCCGCCAGGACGAATCGTGCACTCGAGTGATTCGTTGTTTTGTAATGTGAGCTGTGCGGAGCCAAGTGCTTGTGGTCTTACAATGAGACCGCGATATCGACATATGTTTGAGGGTTTCTTTTTTTTTTTTTTTAAACCTCCCATGGGCACTAAAGTAGTGTAAGTGGCGTGTCTGGCCAGGTTCTTTGCTTCACGCTGTCCGTTGGTGTTGCCAGGGACGCAGTACGTTTGTCTATAAACCCATCGTTGATTCCACACATGGGAAAGTGGGCCACGCAGAACAATCTTGTAGGAGAGAGATTTGGAGTTTCAGTAACGATGAACATTTCAGCGACCTTTTTTCACAATAATCTCTGCGTTTCCTTTTCATTTGTAATACCTTGGGCGCGTTGTCTTCATGTAACCTGAACGTGATCTCGCTTGAAGACACCTCTTCAGAGCAGGGATCAGCCATGGATCAGCCAGGGATCAGCCTCTCCCAGGACAAATAAATTCAACTCTCTCAAAATACCCAGGCTGATGGATGAAGTATTGTGAAATGCGTAACACAATGTCGTATAAAAGAAATCACTGAAATGTCCCACCTTGAAAGGTTTCTAAAGTGTTTTTTTTCTTCCTGATTTAATTTGATCTCATGATGGAAGTTATGTGTTGAATATGTGCGTCCGTTTGCTCAACGCACTGCCGTCCGTTTTCCACAGTGCCTTCCTTGTTTAGCCCTCTCCACAACGTTGCATTATTGTGGCATTGTAGTGTAATGGTTATGGAGCTGGGCTTGTAACTCAGAGGTTGCTGGTTCAATCCCCAGGTGGGGCACTGCTGTTGTACCCTTGAGCAAGGTACTTAACCTGAATTGCTTCAATCCAGCTGTATAAATGGATCGTATGTAAAGAAATGTAAACTGTGTAAGTCGCTCTGGATAAGAGCGTCTGCTAAGTGCCTAAAATGTCAAATGTGGCATTGGCTACCTGCAAGGACCTGCGCTTCACATGCATTTAAACCTCTAATTGTTATCATTTAACGTCCCTGATATTGAGCATATTACATTTACATTTTAAGCATTTAGCAGACGCTCTTATCCAGAGCGACTTACAAGATGTGCATTAATACATGGTAGGAACAATCATAGTACGCGCAAGAGATCAGTGCAGTAATACAGTGATAGACATCATTGCAGGCAGCTGCGTACCATACCTGTGACACTGGGAAGGAAAATGTTAGTAATTTTTTTAATGTTTTTATTGAGTAAGCAGGGATACAAAGTGTTGAGCAAGTAGGCAGTGGCGATGACAGTTATCCATATTGAGCGAGCGTTTCCAGGGGGGCAGGTTATGCTTGTGCAGAGCAGACTTTGTACCTGGTTATGAATTGTGTCAATGATTACCGGTGACTAGCGGACCCGCCCGGGAGCTGAGCAGCCGCGCGGGGAAGGTCGAGAGCGTTGTTGTTTTTCACTCGTAGGCAGTGCAGTGAGTTCAGCCCAGGAATCAGGATCGAGGGAAACCGCCCCGTATGTAAAGTCTGACCGAATACATTTGACTCCCCTGGCCTGCTTTTTATCTTAAGTTTACAGGCCGTGTTGTGTGGCTCAGTTTTTCCTTGTGGAAAGGATGATGTGATTGTGAAAGGTTGAGCGTCAGACTCAAACAGTGTTTCTGTCCCTGCACACAGCCTCGCAGTCCAGAGGGCATACAGGGCCAGTGAGCTGCCTCTCCTGTGAGATTCTTCCCATGCCGTCTGTGCAGATACTCTCTGAGTCAGAACGGATTGGTTTTAGCGGAAGATGCTCAAACAGGCAGAGCCCGTTCATCTTATTGATCACAGTGCACTCTGTCCTCGCCTGAAACCGACACGTCCACATTCCACGTCTGTTACCGAAAAGCAGGCCGCAGGTGTTTATGTGTGTGTGTGTGTGTGTGTGTGTGTGTGTGTGTGTGTGTGTGTGTGTGTGTGTGTGTGTGTGTGTGTGTGTGTGTGTGTGTGTGTGTGTGTGTGTGTGTGTGTGTGTGTGTGTGTGTGTGTGTGTGTGTGCGCGCGCGTGTGTTTGTGTGCGTGTTTCTGCATTTGTGTGCGTCTGTGTGTGCGTAGATGCATCTACACTACCAGTCAAAGGTTTGGACACACCTGCTGGAAACTAGGTTTATCTCATAATTGACAGTGTTTTACACCGTATACGTTTCTGTAAATACATGAAAATGACAAAGAAATGCATGTACCAATAAGAAAAAGGAACATCAAAACAAAGTTCAAGAAATTTTAATTGAAAATGTAATCTTGGATTCCTCAAAATAGCCACCCTTCGCCGTGATAACAGCCTCACAAACACAGGCCATTTGGTTATTACGTTTCAGCAGGAAATGACCCAACATGTCTTCCCAGCTCTCCTGCAGCAATTCCCAGAGACACTTGTGGGTTGCTTTGCTTTGACTCTTCTGTCCAGTTCATCCCATACAATTTCTATGGGATTGAGTTCTGGACACTGGGCAGGCCAGATCATTAGTTTGAGTTGTCCTTCACGTTCCTCCTTCACCAGATAATTCTGGCACAACTTCAAGGTGTGTTTCTGGTCATTATCTTGCTGAAGAATGAAGGAGTGCCCGCTTAGCCGTAGTCCTGATGGAAGGTGTCCAAACTTTTGACTGGTACTGTATGTCTGTGTGTGCTTGCGTGTGTGTGCTTGCGTGTGTGTGCTTGCGTGTGTGTGCTTGCGTTTGTGTGCTTGCGTGTGTGTGCTTGCGTGTGTGCGTGTCTGTTTGTGTTTGCGTGTCTATTTGTGTTTGCGTGTGTGTGTGTGTGTGTGTGTGTGTGTGTGTGTGTGTGCGTGTGCGTTTGCGTGTGTGCGTGTGTGCGTGTCTATTTGTGTTTGCGTGCATGTTTGCGTGCATGTTTGCGTGCATGTGTGTGTGTGTGCGTGCGTGCGTGCGTGCTTGTGTGCGTGTCTATTTGTGTTTGCGTGCATGTCTGTTTGTGTGTTTGTGTGTGTGTGCATGTCTGTTTGTGTTTGCGTGCGTGCCTGTGCATGTGATTTATTCACAGATCTAAATGTCTGAGCACCTATTGTTGTGTGAAGTGGGAATGGTCCCCCGGTGACTCAGAAGCCTGGTGTGACATCTTCGAGGAAGCGGAATGTTTTTACCTGAAGGTTCCGTGCCTGGTCGTAGGGCAGGAATGGTGTGAATGAGACGGCGCTGCGTCGGATGTGCAAAGCGACACCACCAGATAAGGCTTCCTGCCACAAGCCGCTTTACAGGAAGGAGGCGGATGAGGCCCTAAAGGTCACACTGAATAGTGCTGACTCACTCTGAACAACAGTGTTTTTAAAACTTCTTGGCATGAATTGACGCTTGTGTTAGATCAGCGGTCCCCCCACCCTTGTTTTGGTATAATCCCAAGTCCAGATAAGGTCTGCCTTGCCTTACCAACACATACTGTTGTGAAATTGACCTGACTTCCACGTTAACTCGAAAAGATTGGAGTCACATTTTTGTCATGGTTGCATGCAAATAATTAAAAGTATGGCACCAACTGTATGTGCTCTCATTGTACGCTGTCAACTTCTGCGTGACCGAGTGAATAGATTAAAAAATCTGAACAGTACAGCATGAAATTAAAGTAGGCTTCTTATTAATACAATATTTAATTGATTACTTGTTGGAAGATTGTATGAAGTTGCCGTTAAATTGGCCATTACATACTGACTGTAAGTACATGATTACTCTACCCGTAGTCTTATTCGAAGTGTCCACTTTGGGAACCTGCATTATTGATCATTAGCCTTTAACTGTGTATGACATTTAATATATATAATATAATATATGCCATTTAGCAGACGCTTTTATCCAAAGTGACTTACAGTAGTGAATGCATTCATTTTTCAGTATATGTGTTCCCAGTGGGAATTGAACCCACAACCTAAGCGTTGCTAATGCCACGCTCTACCTACTGAACCACGCAGAACCACATTCTACCTACTGAGACACACAGAACCACGCTCTACCTACTGAGCCACACAGAACCATGCTCTACCTACTGAGCCACACAGAACCACGCTCTACCTACTGAGACACACAGAACCACGCTCTACCTACTGAGCCACACAGAACCACGCTCTACCTACTGAGATGCACAGAACCACGCTCTACCTACTGAGGCACACAGAACCACACTCTACCTACTGAGCCACACAGAACCACGCTCGACCTACTGAGCCACACAGAACCACGCTCTACCTACTGAGCCGCACAGAACCACGCTCTACCTACTGAGCCGCACAGAACCACGCTCTACCTACTGAGCCGCACAGAACCACGCTCTACCTACTGAGCCGCACAGAACCACGCTCTACCTACTGAGACACACAGAACCACGCTCTGCCTACTGAGGCACACAGAACCACGCTCTACCTACTGAGCCACACAGAACCACGCTCTACCTACTGAGCCACACAGAACCACGCTCTACCTACTGAGACACACAGAACCACGCTCTATCTACTGAGCCACACAGAACCACGCTCTACCTACTGAGCCGCACAGAACCACGCTCTACCTACTGAGCCACACAGAACCACGCTCTACCTACTGAGACACACAGAACCACGCTCTACCTACTGAGACACACAGAACCACCCTCTACCTACTGAGCCACACAGAACCACCCTCTACCTACTGAGCCACACAGAACCACACTCTACCTACTGAGCCACACAGAACCACGCTCTACCTACTGAGACACACAGAACCACGCTCTACCTACTGAGACACACAGAACCACGCTCTACCTACTGAGACACACAGAACCACGCTCTACCTACTGAGACACACAGAACCACTGTATGATCACTGACATCTCATAGCCCCAGTGCGTTCCTGCGTTAGTTGTCATATCTCCATCAGATTCATTGGATCAATACAAGGATATAGAATGGGGCGTGTCGGTCCATGGGACATTTTCCAGCTCACAGGGAAGAACACAAGCTAAGAATAGACTTTTGAGTCATTAGACATTCTTTGAACCCCTGCAGTAACGTGTTGTTTTGTTGACACATTAACTTTCCTTCCGTGAAACGCACCACATTCGACCACACCTTTTTGAGTTGCGTCAGAAACGAATAGGAACAGTTTATTTATAAAAATGTTTTACTTAGAAATGTCAGTCACGGCATTTAGATCTGACTTGAGACTTTAAAACCCATTACCAGTACAGTGTGCGCGTGTGCGTGTGTGCGTGTGAGTTTGAGAGTGTGTGAGTGTAAGAATGTGTATGGGTGTGTGCGTGCGTGCGTGCGTGCGTGCGTGCGTGCGTGCGTGCGTGCGTGTGCGTGCGTGCGTGCGTGCGTGTGTGTGTGTAAGAATGTGTATAGGTGTGAGAGAGAGAGAGAGAGAGCGAGTGTGTGTGTGTGTGTGTGTGTGTGTGTGTGTGTGTGTGTGTGTGTGTGTGCGTGCGCGCACGCGCGCGCGCGTTGTAAAGGTAGCCGCTGAATTCACAGGCCATGCCGACCGTTGTGCGCTCTGTCCCTCTAAAGTCTCCGCGGCTCCCTCCCTCCCTCGCAGGACGTGAAGCTCTCGGCCGAGGTGGAGCCCTTCATCCCGCAGAAGAAGGGTCCGGAAGGCGCGCTGCTCGCCATGGGCCTGTCGGCCGGGGGCGGAGACGGCCTGGAGGCCACGCCCATCCCCAGCTATCTCATCACCTGCTACCCCTTCGTCCAGGAGAACCAGCCCAACAGGTGTGTCCCACCACAGTGCCCCGCCCCAAACTCTACAGGGGTCCCCGGGGGAACAGCCAGCCTTCAGCTTTGTTTTATACACTGTCATATTTAGGTCACTATTCTCTTCTTTTTTTTTTGCGATTTTCTCCCATTTTTCTCCCAATTTGGTAGCCAGTTACTCCCGCTGTGCTTAGTTCAATCCCCTCCCTCGTAGTTCGCTGCCGTAGCCCTGTGACCGGCAGTGACAATGGTGAAGCGCTGCCTCCTCCGAGACAGCACTCGTCGTGCTGTCGACTGTAATTCCGGCACCCCAGAACCACTCCTGTGCACAGCGAACTGTGTCGGCTTCCCTCCCCCCTCCCTGGGGCGGACAGCCAACTGCCGCCCCGGTGGCACTCCCGGCCAGAGCCGACTCTGGCGCGACGGGGAATCGTACCCCGGTCGCCGTGGCCAGCGCCGGACGTTGAAACCACTAGACCACACGGGAGGCCCGGAGGTCACTATTCTCAAGCGAATTCTGCAGTCCATGTCAACAGTGTACCCTACCACCGTACAATATCAGCATTGCATTGCACATCCAGCTATAGTTCTGTTTTGCTGTTTCGGAGATTAAAATCTGATCGCTGAAACGGTTCATCAGAAGCATGTCCAGACTGCTTCACGGCAGAAATGTGACAGTTGGACAGGGCTGGTGTTAAGAGAAGTCTTAAACCAGCTGCTGTATGCTGACTGCTTCCTCTCATTTTCTGTGCCCTTTTGAATACAAGGAAATATCCACTGCACAGAGAGAGCATGGCTTGGGAACGTACACATGCTCTCTCATTTCTCACACCTCCACTAAAGATAAGGTTTCTGTCCTAACTGTGTGTGCAGCCGACAGCCGACATTTTGATCGATGTTTTGCTTTCTTGGAACATTCCCTTATTCGGGGGAACTACAACGCTACAATTGTGTGAGATAAGACTGAAGGTGGGCCTGTGGTTTCAAGGTGGTTTGCCTGGTGGTTTCTGGTTTGGTATTTCAGTTAGGACTTTTGGTATTTCAGTTAGGGGCTGGTTTGGTATTTCAGTAAGGGGCTGGTGGTTTTTAGGTATTTCAGTTAGGGGCTGGTTTGGGCTGGTTTGGTATTTTAGTATTTCAGTTAGGGCTGGTTTGGTATTTCAGTAAGGGGCTGGTTTGGTATTTTAGGGGCTGGTTTGGTATTTCAGTTAGGGGCTGGTTTGGTATTTCAGTAAGGGGCTGGTTTGGTATTTCAGTAAGGGGCTGGTTTGGTATTTCAGTTAGGGGCTGGTTTGGTATTTCAGTTAGGGGCTGGTTTGGTATTTCAGTAAGGGCAGCTATGGAACAGTCACCCACATGCAGGGCATTCTTTGGGCGCGGGGAAGTTGTAAAAATAAGAATTTTGTTGTTGATTGAGTATTTTGTTCATGTACACTTTGTACACTCGTTAACCCTTGCTATATGACTGAATTGTTGTGCCAAATCCTTTGAGGTAAAGAGTATAATGGCAACCAACCGGTGATTTGAACCCTCAACCCTCCGGTGATCAGAGTGGTCACGATTGGCCACGTTTGGTCAGGTGCTCCTGGCCTGGCACGCGTGCAGCTGTGGTGTTTATTCTGTGTCTCTCTCTCCCGTCAGGCAACTGCCCCTGTACAACGGAGACCTGCGGTGGCAGCAGCCCAACCCAAACCCCGGGGGCCCCTACCTGGCCTACCCCATCCTGTCCTCCCCCCAGCCCCCCGTCTCCAGCGACTACGCCTACTACCAGATCATGCCGGCGCCCTGCGCCCCCATGATGGGCTTCTACCAGCCCTTCCCCTCGCCCTACGGGGCGCCCGTGCAGGCGGGCGTCGTCGGCGCCCTTTCGGCCGACTGCGGCGACAGGACCCTGGTCCCGGGCCAGCCCTTCGGGGTGTCCGCCCAGAGGGGACGAGGTGTCGTCCGGACGACCGTGCTGCCAAAGGTGAGAGAGCTGGGGTCCTCTTCTCTCCTCTCCTCTCCTGTCCTGTGTGTGTGTGAGCTCACACCCGCCTGTTCTGAGATGGCGGTGCGTTTTCTAAATCTACACCGCGATTGTAGCGCAGTGCTAAAGAGGAGTCCAGCTGAACTTAATTGAGCTATTTAGTTATTTTAATGATTGTGTGTATAATTGGCTTCCAAATTATGTATTTGTTTATTTTTTTACTGGTTGCCTGCCCCAAGGACTACAGATGAAAATGTGTTGGCTAACTCTGGCACATTTACAGAAATGTTATCAATGTGCACTGTCCCTGTCAAATGAATGAATGAATGACATTAAATGAAAACTCAACTGATTAGATTAGAAAACTTTATTGTCCATCACATTTGTGACAGAAAATGATCTTTGACACGGGTTCATAAAAACATAAAACACAGACTGTGATAAAACAGATAAAACACAGACACAGCACAGACATAGCTAAAAGAGAACAGATGTGCAAAAGTAGCCCAGTGCATGTGATATTATGTCTCGTTTAACGGAGTTATTGCCTTGGGAATGAATGATTTTTTGAGAGTGAGTTTCTTTCAACTGAAGCTTATTATTATTATTATTATTATTATTATTATTATTATTATTAACTCACAGTTTGACGGTGTTGTTTCCACAGCAACTCTCTCAGCCAATGAGAGCCAGGAGGCCCCCGATGCGGAGTGTGGCGGTGCAGAAGGAGATCGGCGCCGCCGGGCCGGACGGCCGGTGCAGGACGGTGCTCCTGGTGGACGCGGCCCAACAGACCGGTAATGGGGGTTCAGCGTCCCACACAGGGGTCCCACACAGGGGTCCCACACAGGGGTCCCACACAGGGGTCCCACACTGGTGTTCCCCTCCCGCCCCGCCCCGTCCACACTGCACGAGCCTCCTGTTCCTCTGTGATTAGTGTGTTATTACCGTGACGACGCACAAAGGACACAAGCACACAATGGCTCTGTGTGTCTCAGTAGGTAGAGCGTGGTTCTGTGTGGCTCAGTAGGTAGAGCGTGGTTCTGTGTGTCTCAGTAGGTAGAGCGTGGTTCTGTGTGTCTCAGTAGGTAGAGCGTGGTTCTGTGTGGCTCAGTAGGTAGAGTGGTTCTGTGTGGCTCAGTAGGTAGAGCGTGGTTCTGTGTGGCTCAGTAGGTAGAGCGTGGTTCTGTGTGTCTCAGTAGGTAGAGCGTGGTTCTGTGTGTCTCAGTAGGTAGAACGTGGTTCTGTGTGGCTCAGTAGGTAGAGCATGGTTCTGTGTGTCTCAGTAGGTAGAGTGTGGTTCTGTGTGTCTCAGTAGGTAGAGCGTGGTTCTGTGTGGCTCAGTAAGTAGAGTGTGGTTCTGTGTGGCTCAGTAGGTAGAGCGTGGTTCTGTGTGGCTCAGTAGGTAGAGTGTGGTTCTGTGTGGCTCAGTAGGTAGAGCGTGGTTCTGTGTGGCTCAGTAAGTAGAGTGTGGTTCTGTGTGGCTCAGTAGGTAGAGCGTGGTTCTGTATGGCTCAATAGGTAGAGTGTGGTTCTGTGTGGCTCAGTAGGTAGAGCGTGGTTCTGTGTGGCTCAGTAGGTAGAGCATGGTTCTGTGTGGCTCAATAGGTAGAGTGTGGTTCTGTGTGGCTCAGTAGGTAGAGCGTGGTTCTGTGTGGCTCAGTAGGTAGAGCGTGGTTCTGTGTGGCTCAGTAGGTAGAGCATGGTTCTGTGTGTCTCAGTAGGTAGAGCATGGCGTTGACAACACTTAGGTTGTGGGTTCAATTCCCATCGGCACCACATATTCTGAAAAATGTATGTATTCACTACTGTAAATCGCTTTGGATAAAAGCGTCTGTTAAATGGCGTATATTATATTATATTACAAGCACCCATTTGCATTGAGCGTCTGAGGATTGTTTGTGATCAGTTTGAGCTTCGCTCCATCGTGTGGTCCAATGTTCTGTAGACACATTGGCTCTTTAATCATCTCAAGCTAGGTGGCTACATTTCATTGAAGGCTTTCCAAAGACTTTGCGGATAACTTTTGATTATTTTAAGACTTAATACCATAAAAAACATTACTTCAGACAAAGATTAAACTTGCATGCAGCCCAGTCCGTTTGTGCTCCCAAAACATCTGTCTAGATTTGTGCACAGCCTTATAATTAGACTTCAGTAAGGGATGAAAAATCACAACAGCACACCCGTGACATCTCTGCTCACATTGGCACCTTCATCCGTGTGAATGTGGCTGTTTGTGCTTATCAGGCAGTGCCATTCAGAACAGCATGTCTCAAATACAAACAGTAATATAATATGTGGATCATTCTCATAGATTTTCAATACGTCCAGCTGCCGTTTGTGATATTGCTCACAGTGGAGATACATTTATGGGTGGCTGGGACATGGAGAGGAGCACATGCCACCGAACCAAAGTGTCCTGATTTCAGTGCATCACACGAGACTCGCCTGCTGGCTTCGGCCTGCTCCGGGCCACATTGCACGTCATGTGACAAAACGAGGTGGGAGAGGCTGAGGTGGGCGGGGCTCAGATGAGAGAGAGGCTGAGGTGGGCGGGGCTCAGATGAGAGAGAGGCTGAGATGGGCGGGGCTAAGGCGAGACAGACAGAGAGATGGGCGGGCTGAGATGGGATTGGTGGGGCTAAGGCGAGAGAGAGGCTGAGATGGGCGGGGCTAAGGCGAGGCTGAGGTGGGCGGGGCTACAGCGAGAGAGGCTGAGATGGGCGGGGCTCAGATGAGAGAGGCTGAGATGGGCGGGGCTGAGATGGGATGGGCAGGGCTAAGGTGAGAGAGAGGCTGCGATGGGCGGGGCTAAGGCGAGACAGAGACAGAGAGATGGGCGGGGCTGAGATGGGATGGGCAGGGCTAAGGCGAGAGAGGGCTGAGATGTATTTCTGGAGGCGACCCAGAGTGCGTGGCAGACCCAGACCTGCGTAAACACGCGGCGTGCGGTTCTGCTCCCAGAGGGGATGAAGGGGCGTGACGCGGCGTCCCCTGTACCCCTCCAGACTTCCCGGGCGAGGCCTCCAGCAGGGCGGCGCCAGAGAGGGCCAGCCCGCTGCTGTGGAAGAACAAGGCCCGGCGGAGACGCGCCTCTCACCCGACGGCCGAGTCCTCCAGCGAGCACGGCACCAGCGAGGCCGACATCGACAGCGACAGCGGCTACTGCAGCCCCAAACACAACCAGGCGGGCGGAGCCGGGCCCAGGCCCGCAGAGCACAGCGCCCCCATGGTACGCTGGCGCGGAACTGCGCCCTTCACCGTCACCTAGCACTTCATTTTTATTTCTGTTTCAGATTTTTCCCTGTTTTTCTCCCCAATTTGGAAGCCAATTATACCCCTCTATTTATTTTGATTAACCCTCCCTCCTCCCCCACAAACTCGCCGCCTGTCTCTACGGGGCTAAGCTACTCTCCGAGGTTGGCTATGATCCGCCTCCTTCGAGACGGAACTCACCGACCCCCTTTCTGGAGACACCCTTACGTGTTTCACAGCGAGTTTGTGCCAACCACCCTCCCCCTCCCTCAGGAGCGGACAGCCAAACGTCGCCCCCGATCAGGGCTAACGACCAGGTTCAGTCTGGCAGAGATGGGTTTCGAACCGCGTCCCCAATAGGCAGCTCACACTCACACAGGACCAGCCAAAATACGGGTGTGTTAGACCGCTACGCTATCCGCCAGCCCCAATTTATAATAATATTTTCAAACTATAATTACTGTTTTTACCTGCAAACTTGAAATGTCCTTTCATCATAAGTGGTCATGTGACCTCTTTCGTGGCTATTCGCGCCACGGTGTCCCTCAGAAACGCCCTCTCCTGAAACACGACCTCTTTCAAAAGTGTGTTCCTAAGACTAGACGGCCAGGACGCCCTGTTCCCTTGCACAGTAAGATGTAGGCGACCGCCATTGTGTCTGCGAGCCGAAACGCTTCCCATTGTTTCCGTTCTGAATAGAAGTGACGGCCTCTCTCTCTGTCTCTCTTTCTCTCTGTTTCCTGCAGGGAGTTGATGCCGGTGTGGTGACAGGTAGGTCTGGGCTCGTTTGGTGACAGGTACCGTCTGTTTTAAAGGCTGTAAAACGGCTGGCAGTGTAGTGTAATGGTTAGGGTGCTGGGCTTGTAGCTCGGAGGTTGCTGGTTCGATTCCCAGGTGGGGGCACTGCCGTTGTACCCTTGAGCAAGGTACTTAACCTGAATTGCTTCAGTAAAATATCCAGCTGTATAAATGGATTTTATGTAAAGAAATGTAAACTGTGTAAGTCACTCTGGATAAGAGCGTCTGCTAAATGCCTACAAATGTAAAATGTAATGTTAAACGTCCTGCCTTTGTGGCTCACCTTGTCTGTGTCTGTCTGTGTCTGTGTCTCTGTGTGTCTCTGTGTGTCTCTGTGTGTCTCTGTGTGTCTCTGTGTGTGTGTGTGTGTGTGTGTGTGTGTGTGTGTGTGTGTGTGTGTGTGTGCATGTGCGTGTGTGTGTGTGTGTGTGCGTAGCTGTGAGCTGGGTGAACGTGGCGTCTCAGGCCACGCCCAGGCCCTGGGTGGACAGGACCTCGGGGTACTACAGAGGAGCCAGAGCGCCTGACCACAGGAACGGTCACCAGGTAAGCGTCTCGCTCGGCCCGGCTGCCCGGCGCTGTGCTGCTCTCACTAAACTAGGCCACGCCAAGAACGTCCACATCAGCATGTCACAAAATTGCTTTGAAATCTTCTGAGAGTCGTGATGCAGGACTGACACTCCACACTGTGACCCATATAGACACTCTCTCACACACACACACACACACTCACACTCTCACACTCTCACACACACGCACACACGCACGCATGCACACACACACACACACACGCACGCACACACACACCTGTGCGTGCTCTACCTGCACAGTGTCTTGCTTCTGCACCCAACAGCCAGCCTGCAGAAACTGTGAGGGTCGGGTTTAATCGTTTCAGTATCATTGACTTCATGGTACACTTCCGCTGTTTGCGACCACACAGAAGTTGGAATGAGCTATTGTGTTAGATTGCAGAGCGTGTGTGTATCTCTGAGCAGCTCTCTCTCTCCCCCTCCCTCTCTCCCTCTCTCCCTCTCCCTCTCCCCCCCCCCCTCTCCCTCTCTCCCTCTCTCCCTCTCTCTCCTCTCTCTCCCTCTCTCCCTCTCTCCCTCTCTCCCTCTCTCCCTCTCTCTCTCCCTCCCTCCCTCCCCCTCTCTCTCTCCCTCTCCCTCTCCCCCCCTCCCTCTCTCCCTCTTTCCCTCTCTCCCTCTCTCCCCCCTCCCTCCCCCTCTCTCCCTCTCTCTCTCTCTCTCTCTCTCTCAGATGGATTTCCCAGTGGGGGGGTATCGTGGGGGGCGTGGGGGCAGCTCCTCGTCAGAGCGGGGGTCTGGTCTTCCCAAGAGGCTGCAGGAGGGGACCGTCCTGGTGGCCCCCCAGCTGCCAGGGGCCGAGCTCAACCCAGAGCCGCTGTACTTCGAGGTGGGCTCACCGCTCCCCTCGCGTTCTCCTGCTGGGAACCTCGCAGTGCCCTTCCATACCTGAGTGTGTCTCACTGGGGGCTCCCTTACTGAGGACACTGCAGATAGCGTAGCGGTCTAACACGGTCTGATACGGTGTGCGCTGCCTGTCAGGGATGCGGTTTTAAACCCGTCTCTACCAGACTGGCTCTGGTCCTCAGCCCTGATCGGGGGCGGTGTTTGGCTGTCCGCCCCAGGGGAAGGGGGGAGGGGGAGCCGGCTCGGGTCCGCCGTGAAGCATGTAAGGGAGTCTCCAGAACGTGGGTGGGCGAATTCCGTCTTCAAGGAAGCGGAGTTCGCTGCACTTGGAGAATTAGCTTACCTCGTAGAGACGAGCGGCGGACTCGTGGGAGGGTAAAGCGAAATAAATAGAGGGTGTAATTGGCTCCTAAATTGGGAGAAAAACAGGGGGGAAAAATCCGAAACATAGATTTTTAAAAAAACTATTTTTTTAAAGAAATGCCCATACATTGTGTGTTCAGCACACTGAAGTGCACACGTGTGTTGCGTGTTTGAAACGCAGTATGATGTCGCCGCTCTCTCAGGATGAAGACGAGTTTCCGGAGCTGGTTTCGGGGGGAGCCGTGGCCCGGAGTAAACCCGAACAGGTCCAGCTCAAAATCCCCCAAAACCTGGTGAGAGGAACCGTCGAGCGGCCTGGCACCGCACCGGCTTCTGTTGCTCGACTTTGGCAACGCGCCTCTGGCCTGTGCAGCTTGAGAATACGGACTGTGCTTCTGCTCCTGTTCAATCAGCTGGAGAACCTGCCGGAGAGCTCTCCCATCAGCATCGTGCAGACGCCCATCCCCATCACCACCTCCGTGCCCAAGAGGGCCAAGAGCCAGAGGAAGAAGGCCCTGGCCGCCGCACTGGCCACCGCACAGGAGTACTCCGAGATCAGCATGGAGCAGAAGAAGCTGCAGGTGTGTGTGTGTGTGTGTGTGTGTGTGTGTGTGTGTGTGTGTGTGTGTGTGTGTGTGTGTGTGTGTGTGTGTGTGTGTGTGTGTGTGTGTGTGTGTGTGTGTGTGTGTGTGTGTGTGTGTGTGTGTGTGTGTGTGTGTGTGTGTGTGTGTGAGAGAGAGAGAGAGGAGAGAGAGAGAGAGAGAGAGAGAGAGAGAGAGAGAGAGAGAGAGAGAGAGAGAGAGAGAGAGAGAGAGAGAGAGAGACTTGTGTGTGGAACAGATGAGCAGGTCAGCTGTGTTTCATTAACTGGGCGTCAGTCAGTCACACGGGACATGATGTCGTTCATGGTGGAAATGTTGTTTTTGCTACTCTGATACTTTGTGTGTGTGTGTGTGTGTGTGTGTGTGTGAGAGAGAGTGTGTGTTTGTGTGTGTGTGTGTGAATGCGTGAATGCGTGGTTTGTGTTTAGGTGTGCGTGTGTGTGCGTGTGTGTGCGTGTGTGTGCGCGCGTGCGCTTGCTTGCTTGCTCCTGTGGGGCTCACAGAGGCTGTGTTCTGTGGTTCTGCCTGTAGGAGGCGCTGACGAAGGCAGCGGGGAAGAAGAGTAAGACTCCGGTGCAGTTGGACCTGGGGGACATGCTGGCAGCGCTGGAGAAGCAGCAGCAGGCCATGAGGGCCCGGCAGATCAACAACACCAAGCCCCTCTCCTACACGGGTACCCCACCCCGCCCCCTTCCTGACCCACTTAGCAAACCCCCTCTTAGCAAAATGCTGCTGACCGTTTGAGCTTCGCTTTCCCCACCCATCTCAAAAAGTAGAGGACCGTGGTGGGTGCTGGCTGAGAGGAGGCGGTGCAGCGCTCACTACCGGTCTCAGGACTACGGCAGCGAGTTCTCATACGTGGGAGAGGATAATTGACATGAAAAAGAGAGGGTATAATTGGATACTAAATTGGGAGGAAAAATGGGAATAAACAGCAAAAATATTTTTTGAAAAAAGTAGAGGACATGAATCAGTATTTTCAGAAGCACCAGTTTGCCAAGCCCTGAACAGATACGCTGAGCTTTACACCAACTGGATGGGCTGGTTGTGTGGGGAAGGACTCGTGGATCCAGACCGATTCCTGTGAATAAATGGAGCTTGTGGACTGTTTCTGCCACCTACAGACGTACTATAACATAAATAAATAGCCGCAGGAAAAGGCGATCTACACATCGTGCCTCAGGAAAGTCTGAATGACTCGTGAATTTTCTCCTCGCAGTCACTATAACTCACTATGTGAGTCTCACAATAACTTCTGCAAAGAGAAAGTTCACCATTCCTTCTGACTTTTGGGGTCCTTTTTTAGCACGATGATTCGATTGGCACGTCGAATACCCTTTTCCCTACAGCTGTTAATTTAAGCTTCACTCACCTGTGGTAAGCCAGCGTTCGATTACCCATTCAAAAGCATGACAATTCTCTCTGCTACGAAGTCAATCAATGAACACCAAGTGTTAGGTCAGTGAATGTCAGGTGCCCAGCGCAATGTTCACACGCACACTCTGGGCTGAACGACGTTCACACAACGGTTCTGGAGCCATGGTTCTGTGTGCCTTAGTAGGTAGAGTGTGGTTCTGTGTGGCTCAGTAGGTCGAGCGTGGTTCTGTGTGGCTCAGTAGGTAGAGCGTGGTTCTGTGTGGCTCAGTAGGTAGAGCGTGGCGCTGACAACGCTTAGGTTGTGGGTTTGATTCCCACTGGGATCACATATACTGAAAATGTATGCATTCACTACTGTAAGTCGCTTTGGATAAAAAGCGGAGTTTGCGTCTGAGCGTTTTTTTCCGTGTTGTTCCCCCGTCAGTCGGCACTACGACCCCGTTTCACAGCAAGGACTCGGGCAGCAAGGCGTCCGGGCCGAGGGGTGCGGCCCACGCAGGACCCCACAACATCCTGGACTCCAGCGCCCCCAGGGTGAAGCGCGGGAAGGAGCGGGAGCTGCCCAAAGTCAAGAGGCCCACCGCACTGAAGAAGGTGAGCAGCAGGGGGCAGTGAAGCGCACCACTCATTACATTACAGGCCTTTGGCACTCCAATCCCAACTGGGAACCCACTGGGAACCCACTGTCTGTCGAACTATTCTGTAAAAATCTTATTAAAAAACGGGGTCATTTTGGCATCCTGAGTGGTGCAACCGGGGTTAGATTCCACCGGCCGTGCAGCTTGGCTCTGGCCGGGAGTGCAGCTAGGGGTTGCCGTTTGGCTGTGTGCCCCAGGGAGGGAAGCCGATATGAGTTCACTGCACATAGGAGTTGCTCTGTGTACCGGAGTTACGGTCGACGGCTTGGCGAGTGCCGTCTCAGAGGAGGCGATACTTTGCCTTTGTCACTGCCGGTCTCAGGGCTACGGCAGCAATCTCACAATACAAGGGGGGGGATTGACATGAAAAGAGAGGGTGTAATTGGCTTATAAATTTGGAGAAAATGGGGGAAAAGTTTGAAACAAAATCTTAAAAAAAAAAAAAAAAGAAGGGCATTTTTTGACATTTGACCTCATTTTCCTCAAAATGTGTTTGAATTGTTCCGTATATCGTAGCCTAGGCCCCTGTGTACATCTCCCGCCCACAGTTCAGACACAGCGTTCACTACAACACACGCTGTCCCCTGAATGACTGGGCCTTTAATCCAGAAATCAGTCTTAATCCGGTCTCCCATGCGCAGACATTTATGGAAAAGTTTGTTCAAATTAAACGGGGGTGAGATGGAATGACCCTTCATTGCGATTTTATAGTGAGTTAAATATATCATCATCTGCCATGCTGTAGCTTCCCTGTAACTTTGTAGCTTGATGTTGTTTGCTGTTAAGTTGAGTGTGATGTGAGTGCGTTGACATCGCTGACAGATTGGCTAGCCCACTATTAAAGACTGTTGGTTAATGGCCTTCACTGGCAGTGAAGACCACACAGTGGTTCTGTGTGGCTCAGTTGTGTTGGCAATGCTTAGCTTGTGGGTTCAATTCCCACTGGCACCACATATACTGAAAGATGTATACATTCACTACTGTAAGTTGCTTTGGATAAAAGCGTCTGCTAAATGGCGTATATATGAAACTGAGACTGAGTGTGTGTGTGTGTGTTCTGTGTCTCAGATCATTCTGAAGGAGAGGGAGGTGAAGAAAGGGAAGTTCAGTTTGGACCAGAGCATGGCGGGGCAGGAGGACCAGGCCGGAGACGAGCTGCACTTCAGCGACGACCTGCCCCCCCGCGACGGGGTGTCCCAGGAGGGTCAGTGAGCCCCCCTCCCCAGCGCCCAAACGCTGCTGTGAACCACCGTCCACACACACCTCTCTCAAACTGAACCACCGTCCACACACACCTCTCACAAACTGGCCGTGAACCACCTTACACACACACCTCTCTCAAACTGGCCATGAACCACCGTCCACACACACCTCTCTCAAACTGGCCGTGAACCACCTTACACACACACACCTCTCTCAAACTGGCCATGAACCACCGTCCACACACACCTCTCTCACACTGGTTTCATTATTTTATTTCATCTCACTGTAATCTCTTCTCTTTATTTTAGTCTCTTGTTTGCATTTTTATTTATTTTTTTTGTTTCAGATTTTCTCCCATTTTCTCCCAATTTAGTAGCCAATTACACCCTCTCTTTTCATATAAATCCCCTCCCTTGTATTGTGAGTTCGCTGCCGTAGCCCTGAGACCGCCAGTGGCAAAGGCGAAGTGTCGTCTCCTCTGAGACGCCACTCGCCAGACTGTCAACCGTAACTCTGGTACTCCAGAGCCACTCCTATACGCAGCAAACTTCATATCGGCTTCCCTTTCCCGTCCCTGGGGTGACAGCCAATCGCCGCCCCCTAGTGGCACTCGGCGAGGCCGGTGGAATCGAACCCCGGTCGCAGTGGCCAACGTCGAACGTTGTAACCGCTAGACCACCCGGGAGGCCCCTAGTGTCTTGTTTTTTGTTGTTTTAATTAATTTTTGTGAAGCGCTTGTAGTAAAGTACTGCTGGAAAGGTGCTATAAAGACACATAAATATCGTCACCTTCTTAACATAATGGCCTAAGTCATATTTTCAAGTTTTTCAAAAAACTGAATAAACTGAACCAAATATAGAATATATTATATTTATTCATCATTTCACACAAAAAGGTTATGACAATATATGACTATTGACATACAAATAACGCCGTCTGTCAATTATGGAACATAAGAGTATTAGATTACTTAGGCCAATTTACGAACATGCCGTTGTGACTTAGGCCATTTTAAACCTGACTTTTACTAATTACTTATTACTTATTACTTTACTTACAAATTACTTCTGGAGTAAGTGACTTAGGCAAGCAGCCGCCATCTTGAAAGCTTGTAAAATTGCCTTATCCAGAGCGACTTACAAGATGTACATTAATACATGCTAAGATCAATCGTAGTTTGCGTAAGAGATCGGTGCAGTAAAATGTGGTTTGCTTGTTTTGCAGACGCCAGTCTGAGCGTGCCCAGTGACGCGTCTCTGTCTCCGGCCAGTCAGAACTCTCCGTACAGCATCACGCCCGTGTCCCAGGGCTCGCCCGCCAGCTCGGGCATCGGGAGCCCCATGGCCACCTCCGCCATCACCAAGATCCACAGCCGCCGCTTCCGAGAGTGAGTGAGCCCCGCGGCCCGACCCGACCCGACCCGACCCAGCCCGCTTCTCCCGTGTGTTCCCTCTGCACACGTGTGATCGCTGGGCTATTTTTATTTTGTTTCTGATTTTCTCCCGTTTTTTTCTCCCAATTTGGTAGCCAATTACACCCTCTATTTTCAAGTCAATCCCCCCCTCGTAATGTGAGTTCACTGCCGTAGCCCTGAGACCGGTAGTGACGAGGGCGAAGTATCGTCTCCTCCGAGACGGCACCCGCCATGCCGTAGACCACAACCCGGTACTACAGAACCACTCCTGTGCGCAGCGAACGCCCTGTCGGCTTCCCTCCCCTCTCCCTGGGGCAGACAGCCAATCGCCGCCCAGAGCCGTGAAACCACTGGACCACGCAGGAAGCCCCATGATCGGTGGGCTTTAACTGCACGTCTTCAGCGTCTAGGACCCTTTGGTTGATGTAACATCTGTTTCTGAACCGGCCCTGTCGCAGGCCGTAAACTCCGCCCTGTACACTCCAACCAGGCACTCTCCCAACCTTTCACTTCTGAATACCTTTTTAACTTGTATCACTTTTTAACTCGATGTGCTTTCAAGCTCCAGTTTGTACAGATCGTATCGTGGTATACACAGGTTTCGAACCGCGTCCCTGACAGGCAGCGCACACCACACCGGACCAGCCAAAGTGTGGTGCATTACACCGCTACGCTATCCGCCGCCCCACTTGTTTCACTTTTGAACTAGATGTACTTTTAGGCTCCAGTTGGTATAGGCATAGCGTAGTATCTTGTATAACTGTACGTTTGATAATGTCTCAGTGAAGTACTCTGGTTTGACTTTTCCCTGCGTTACTGGGTAGGTCTTCGGTGGCCATGTTGAAGACCCACAGTTGTGCAGTCGAATAGAAACAGAGATTGATTCCAGACTCAGATACCGGTTTGCGTGAGTTGAGCAGGCATCCATTGTTTTCACGGTTGGCGTGGAGTGTGAAGTTAACTCTCTCCACGGCGAACGAGCACAAGAGGTCTAACAGTTTTTGGGGAGAGGAGGAGGAGGTGGGGGAAAAAAAAAAAAAGGATTAGTCACTCAAATTCCTTGCCCACCCGGACAACAAAACATATATATATCGGAACTGAGGCACCCTCTGTGAGCGTTAATAGGCTCTTTTAAAGAAGGACTGCACAATACCGGATTGTACAGTGTCTGGTACAGGCGCACTGCACGCTGCTCTGTTCTCCACACAATGTGTGCCACCCGTCACAGACCAGCCTTTGTTGTCCGCACTGCAGTAAGCGCATTGTCCCGGCCTACCCGCGTCTTACACATCGTGCATTTTAACAACTTGTGGCCTCCCACTGCTCCTGTACCCACACCGCTCCCTCCCCACGGCCGCCATTGTGTTTATTGTGCTGGGTGAGGCTTCACCATGCCGTGGGCACTCTTGAACGTGAGACGTGTGGTGCGTGTGGACGTGTGTGAGAATGTGTGCACATGCGTGTTTCTGTGTGTACGTGTGTATGAATATGTTCTTGTGGTTGTGTATGTGTGAGAGAGATTGTGTACGTGTGTGTGATGGTGTGTGTCTCTCTGTGCAGGTACTGTAACCAGGTTCTGAATAAGGAGATAGATGAGAGCGCGTGTGTGTGTGTGAGAGAGATTGTGTACGTGTGTGTGATGGTGTGTGTCTCTGTGCAGGTACTGTAACCAGGTGCTGAATAAGGAGATCGATGAGAGCGTGTGTGTGTGATGGTGTGTGTGTGATGGTGTGTGTGTCTCTGTGCAGGTACTGTAACCAGGTGCTGAATAAGGAGATCGATGAGAGCGTGTGTGTGATGGTGTGTGTGTGTGTGTATCTCTGTGCAGGTACTGTAACCAGGTGCTGAATAAGGAGATCGATGAGAGCGTGTGTGTGATGGTGTGTGTGTGTGTGTATCTCTGTGCAGGTACTGTAACCAGGTGCTGAATAAGGAGATGGAGAGCGTGTGTGTGATGGTGTGTGTGTGTGTGTATCTCTGTGCAGGTACTGTAACCAGGTGCTGAATAAGGAGATCGATGAGTGTGATGCTCTGTGAGGTACTGTAACCAGGTGCTGAATAAGGAGATCGATGAGAGCGTGACCCTGCTGCTGCAGGAGCTGGTCAGGTTCCAGGAGCGCGTTTACCAGAAGGACCCCAGCAAGGCCAAGGCCAAGCGCCGGCTGGTCATGGGACTCCGAGAGGTCACCAAACACATGCGCCTGCACAAGATCAAGTGTGTCATCATCTCCCCCAACTGTGAGAAGATCCAGTCCAAAGGTGAGCGGTGACCTCTGACCCCACAACGTAGAATCCGGCACCACACCGATCACTGTCCTCCTCACAGATCACTGTCCCCCTCACAGATCAGGCATCTGGCTTATTCATTATTTACATTTACATTTTAGGCATTTAGCAGACGCTCTTATCCAGAGCGACTTACACAGTTTACATTTCTTTACATACAATCCATTTATACAGCTGGATATTTTACTGAAGCAATTCAGGTTAAGTACCTTTAGCTCAAGGGTACAACAGCAGTGCCCCACCTGGGAATTGAACCTGCAACCTCTGAGTTACAAGCCCAGCTTCCCTAACCATTACACTACACTGCCAGCCTACCATCACCTACCATCCACACTGAGCTCTGTTCTGGATACACTGACAACGCCTTACATTTAGATAGAGGCCAGTTCAATATTAAACTTTAGGACGTTTTTCTGATGTGTGAGGTACTTACGTCCATGATTGGGCATTCAGTGGCAGGACATCTAGAGCTCGACCTTCCAACTTTCTGAGCTTCTCGCTAGGGGATCAATAGACAAACACAAAACCCCTTTGGGGAAATATCTGCTTTTTCCACAGACAGCTCTAATATCACATTTAAAGCCACCAGCAATCATGCAGGAATACTTCCTCACAAACCCCTAACAAATTAGTTCTTCTTTAAACTTGCTTTTCATTCAATTTAGAAATAATATTTTCATCATGCTTATAGGAATAGGAATATACTTTATTGCCATGTTACACACGGTCATTGGAATTTGTCTTTTCACATATCTCTCCTAGATACACACACACACACACACAGGCCACTATACATATGTATTCCATCAGAGAGGTCAGAGCGCAGGGTCAGCCATAGTACGGCGCCCCTGGAGCAGTTTAGGGGTTCAGTGCCTTGCTCAAAGGCACTTCAGCAGTGCCCCGGGAAGTGAACTAGCCTCCCTCCAGTTTCCAGTACATCGTTTTTTCTTTTGGCCTTCCAGGGATTCGAACCAGCAACCCTCCGCTTGCCGCTTGCCCGTGTCACTACCCACTGAGCTACTGCCACCCTGATTATTATTCTGCACCCTCTTCATCAAACATCATATTTACATTATTAACATAACTTTGCCTTTATGGCTGACTGAATTATTATTTATATTCACATAAAATCTGAAAATCTAGTCTAGAAAATATGACATGAATCTTTTTTTGTTTTTTTTGTTTTCAAGAACCTCCTTCAATGTGAGGCAGAGTTTTGACATCTCGCCCATGTCCGGTTAGAGCGGGCGTTTATGTTTATTCATCGACCTCCTCATCCGTGTCTTAAAGCCGCGGTGGATTACAACAAACGGGTTTTATTACAAGATGTACAAAAGAATGGTTTTTTTTATTTATTTTTTTATTTTTTTTATTTGTTTCGATTTTATCAAATTTGGTAGCCATGGTTTTACCTGGCTCTTAGCAAGATGTACGAACAAGAATGTTTTTTAAAGATATCAACTGGTTTCACGAATGTGAAATTATCCTTTTTAAAAATAATGTGCAGCAATAACACCATATGTAACTCCTTAGGAAGAGAAGTGATGTGAAAATGTTAATAATGATAATTGTTAAAGTATTTCTTCTTTAGTGAACTATAAGGGATCGGTCATCCTGGTCTCCATGCATTTTATTTTGCTGAGCCACACCCTTTAAACTGAGGGCATGTGTGTGGTTTTACACCCTGCCACTAGAGGGCGCCAGATACTTCCTTGTCAGTTTACATTGGTCTTGGATGAAATCAACTATAAATAAACGTAAAGGTAAACACACTTCAACAAACCTTTCTCTCTCTGTGTGTGTCTGTGTGTCTGTGTGTGTGTGTGTCTCTGTCTCTGTGTGTGTGTATCAGGGGGTCTGGACGAGGCCCTGTATAACGTCATCGCCATGGCGCGTGAGCAGGAGATCCCCTTCGTGTTCGCTCTGGGCCGGAAGGCGCTCGGCCGCTGCGTCAACAAGCTGGTCCCCGTCAGCGTCGTGGGCATCTTCAACTTCTCCGGAGCCGAGGTACGAAGTCACGCACACACACCCAGACTGTTCTGCAGCGCCACAAAACACACAGACGCAGAGCCACAAAACACACAGACAAGACTAGCAGCTAAATGGACCTCAGCCATGCAAGGAGAATACGACCCCCTCCCCTTCACCAGAGAATGTACAAACGACAGAAGGAAATGAAGTCCACAAACTGCTCTTGCAGTACCCTGATAGTGGACCCGCACTCTTCTAGCGAAGGTCCTTGTGGGTTGAAGTGTTGCCCACGGAGTCCCTGCCCAACAACACAGCTGCCTGTCTCTGATTGGGCCTGTGCCTAGCTCCCTGTGTCTGATTGGGCCTGTGAAGATCTGCCTGTCTCTGATTGGGCCTGTGAAGATCTGCCCATCTGCGATTGGCCCTGTGCATTTCTGATTGGCTGTGTGCATCTCTGATTGTCTGTGTCTCTCTGCCTCAGGGCCTGTGCATCTCTGATTGGCTGTGTGCCTCTCTGCCTCAGGGCCTGTGCGTCTCTGATTGGCTGTGTGTCTCTCTGCCTCAGGGCCTGTGTGTCTCTGATTGGCTGTGCGTCTCTCTGCCTCAGCGCCTGTGCGTCTCTGATTGGCTGTGTGTCTCTCTGTCTCAGGGCCTGTGCGTCTCTGATTGGCTGTGTGTCTCTCTGCCTCAGGGCCTGTGCGTCTCTGATTGGCTGTGTGTCTCTCTGTCTCAGGGCCTGTGCCTCTCTGATTGGCTGTGTCTCTCTGCCTCAGGGCCTGTGCGTCTCTGATTGGCTGTGTGTCTCTCTGTCTCAGGGCCTGTTCAACAAGGTGGTGTCCTGGACGGAGGAGGCGCGGAAGGCGTATAAGGACATGGTGTCCGCGCTGGAGCAGGAGCAGGCCGAGGAGGCGCTGAAGAACGTGAAGAAGGCGACGCACCACATGGGCCACTCCCGAAACCCGTCCGCCGCCAGCGCCATCTCCTTCTGCAGCGTGATCTCCGAGCCCATCTCCGAGGTCAACGAGAAGGAGTATGGTAAGAGCTCGCGCTGCGCCCAGACTGCGGTCTGCACACACGGTCTGCCCTGGTCACGACTGGACCGCACACACACGGTCTGCTCTGGTCATGCTGCGCTGAGACTGCGGTCACTAACCTTTTCCCTTCCCAGTGTTACAGGTATGGTACGCAGCTGCCTAAAGCGATGTGTATCGCTGTATTACTGCACTGATCTCTCGCGCCAACTATGATTGTTCCTACCATGTATTAATGCACATCTTGTAAGTCGCTCTGGATAGTCATCTAGTCTGCTAAATGCTGTAAATGTTAAAATGTTGTTCCGTTTTCCTCCCCACAGAGACCAACTGGAGGAGCATGGTGGAGACGTCAGACGGGCAGGAGGCCGGCGAGAGCGTGGGGGAGCAGGGCGCCCGTGGGGCCGGGGCGGGGGCCCACAGAGGAGACGACGGCCCTGCGGCCCCCGCCGGTCCGGCCCCGACCCCCTCCCCAGCCCCCGCTCCCGCCCCCACCCTCACCCCCCAGCAGAGAGAGGAGGGGATCAAGGAGGGGGCCAAGGAGGGGGTCAAGACGGACGACCGTCTGGAGTGGGCCTCGCAGCAGAGCACGGAGACGGGCTCGCTGGACGGCAGCTGCCGGGACCTGCTGAACTCGTCCATCATCAGCACCACCAGCACCCTGGTGCCCGGCATGCTGGAGGAGGGCGAGGAGGACGAGGAGGACGAAGAGGAGGAGGAGGAGGACTACGCCCCGGGGCCCGTCTCCGTGGAGGTGCCGCTCAGCAGCAGGATCGACTCCTGGGTCTCGGAGACGCTCGAGAACCTGCAGCTGGGCAAGAGCCAGGACAGCACTGAGGAAGAGGAGGAGGAGGAGGAGGAAGAGGAGGAGGAGGAGGAGGAGGAGGAGAGAGTGGGTGGAGGACACAGCGACGAGGAAGCGTTGGATTCTGCCGTGCTGGCGGAACCGGGGATGGACCGCAGCGACCAACCGCTGGAGCCCAAGAGCGTTCCGTGTTGACCGACCCCCCCAAACTCCAAACCCATCGACCAACCAGCGGCTCACCCTCCTGAGGAGGCGTTTAGCTTCGCTGTGACAGGAGCTGTGTTATCTCAGGAATCCTGCAGACACCAACCAACTGACTAACCAACCAACCAACCAACCCACAGACTAACCAACTAACCAACTAACCAGCCAGCCAGCCCAACCAATCACTCGCATAGACCTCATTATCACCACACTCTTCTGCCATCTTCATAGTTTCATTGTAGAACTCGTTTTCCCAGAATGCATTGTCTTCGCCGAAAGCCGCTCTGGCAGGCCCTGTTTTAGGCAGCATCCCCACGGAAACCATATCGACTGACAGCTGTGGGAATGCATACATTCTTAAAAGCTCTTAAGTTGCTCACGTGACTTAGAAGGTCCCACTCACGATTCTGTTGAGTAGTTCTGTACGACACTCCCATCCCCACGTCCCATTCTGTCGACCCCCCTGCCGGCACAGTTGTGCCCACCTGTCCACACACCTGCCAGGATCCCTGCCTCCTCATTGGTCTAGAGGTCGGCTGCGTTGAGTCCCTGTCCGCTGGCGTTCAGATCCAGCACGAAGCTCATAAAGGCTGTGCTCTTAAATCACACAATACGGTCGAGTGATTAACAACTGTACGCATTGTTTTATTAATTACCGTATTGCCACATTAATTTATTTAACATGGGTCTTCCAGAAGGTAATGCCATACTTTTTGAAAAGGAACTTAATCTGTAGGATTTCAGAATTTGCTTAACAAGAGGTGGGAAATTGTAATTCTTCTAACACCAAAATGGGTGAGCCTGATTGATCGTGTACTGTGTTCCTCTTTCTTCAGCGTACCTGATTCCGATTCAGGGCGTAGGTGAAATCAGCGTACTGATTCCGATTCAGGGCGTGGGTAAAATCAGCGTTTCAGCTGTGCGCTTCAGTGATCTCTGGAAAACCTACAGAACAACATGTCTCTACTTCAGATCCTACATCTGAGCGAAGCGAAACCTTTTCATGTCTTAGTTTTTTGGCGGTTACTCAAATCTCAAAGTCTTTCTTTCCTGTCAGAGTTTCATATTCTTCGTTGTACTGAAATGAAATGTACAGTGACCTTACAGGGCTCAGCCAGGCCTGTAGATCAAATGTTTGGTGTACATAGTTAAGTGCTGGTTACTCTGGTAACCTGTAATATTTTGTCCTGCTTAGATTAAACAGATTTGAGGGGGAGGGATGTTAATCTATGTGCATAGTTCTTACTTTCTTGCTTGTTGTTTCGTTTTTTTTAAAAGATATTTCAGTTATTGTTCTTTGTTGTCCATGATCTATCTTGGTGCCGATTCTTGATTTTTGTGCCAGGAGTAGAATGTTTGCGTAGCTTCTCTTGAGTTTAAAGTTTCGCGGCGCGTGTGATTGGTGTAAGGAGTCACATCGCCCAGCCCTGAATGTTGGGTTTAACCCCCAGAACAGCGGCGGAACAACACCTCGCCATTCCGTGCGTGCTTCGATCCGCTGCGTTTACGTCCTGTAGCCGGAGCGTCGCGCGACAGAGGTATCCAGGGAAACGGACGTCAACACGAGTCCTCCGCCACTCCATCGGCGTCCATTTTGGCTCCTCCGCAGCTCTGAAACACCTGTTTTCCCGGTCTCCGGCTAGGAAACAACAGTCCATCTGTACAGGAACCTACTTCTTCCATTTAAGTAAAAAAAAAAAAAAAAAAAAAAGGAATAATTGTCTCCCTCAAAAAGAATATTTATTTTATTCTTGTTTTTTTCTTATGATATTGTAATTATTCGTGTTATTGCAAGTTTGATTGATAACCTTCGGTAAGTGGTGACATATGAAGCCAGCGATCCCCAGTCCCCAACCAGACTCTTATTGGCTGAGAGCACGACGCCATGGCCCCGCCCCCAACCTGGGGGGAGGGGTTTGAGTGTAATCAAAACCGTTATAAATGGGAAAAAAGACTAAGGATTAATACGTTGTATTAACTTGTGACTATGAAACGTAAGTGTTTTATTAAACTAATCACAATGTACCCCCCTAAAAAAAAGCTTTAAAATACAAGTTTTTACATAATGAAACAAAAAAAGATGCGCGCGTGGATTGACATGCGCATTTACGAAGAAGAAAAAAAAAAAATTAACACGATTGCGGTGCGGAAAAGATGTTCGCGAGCTTTAAACACGCGCGCGTGGGAACGTGCTTTGCGCGCGCGGTGAGCAGCCGAACGTTAAAAAAGTAAAACGTGTTGGTGCTAAAAAAAAAATGAAGGTTTCCTTTGTTTGATCAAATGGTACTGTTGTCTGTTTTCAGGATATACGTCCGCTATAACTCAACTTTGTTCCTTACCACGTGTATCGAGTAATAATAGCAAATGGGTCATTTTTGCACTATGTAAATACTAGTGGACTTCCTATTGTAACTAATGTGAAAAAGATGGCTGTATGCGATACCCCTTTTCGACCTTGTCTTTATATAACTATTTAAGGCTGGTTCTTTAAAACTGTACAGCACTGGCAACTTGTAGATGCTTCTCATACAGTAACTGTTATCCTATTTGGCTATCTCGACTGGTTTATTAATATTATTAAAAATATGTTGTTTAAGTTAACATGTTACCGTTTGTGTGGCTCCTGGGAGGGGGGGGGTGGGGGGTGAGTGCATTTGTAACATTTTCCTTAAAAAAAAAAAAAAAGATGTTTGTTGTTTAAATGTTTACATAATATAATAATTGAACATGACTCTTCTCGATGTTTTTTCCCCGGTTTGTTTAATGGTCACGTGGGTCAGTTAGTTCTCCAGTTTTAAGATCAGACTTGTATGACTGGTGATAAAAGGTTCCAGTGTGTTTGTGATGTCGGCCCATTCCCCTGTGTGTTTTGTGTAAATTGGAGAAAAGGGTAACACATTGAAACTAGCGCTTATAAAGTTAACTTTCTTACCAAGCGAGTCCTCAGTCTTCTCTGTTGAACAAATAGACCCACGCGTCGTGTACAAGTGTTGCCCCCTTTTGAAATGGACCTTTAGCCCCCCTGTCTTTCATCCCAGCCCCCCTGAAAATGTTTAGTCATTATTTTCTAAAAAAATAAATTCTATCTATAGAGAGAGAGAGTGGCATTTCCATTTTGAGAGCGACCACCATTGTGCTGTTTTGTTTTGGGAAATGTAACAGTCAATTAATTAATTAAATGTAGGCTTGTGCTTTGCATGTGTACATCTCACATTCTCATTGGGGGCTGAGCCTATAGGAATAGGAATATATCCTATTCGAAAGGGAATTTAGCAGCCCCGTTAGATTTTAAAAGTAAACCAAAAACTGGGCCAAAGGGATTACTCTTATCTGTTCACCTGTTCGACTCAACACGTGTTACTTCTGACTGGCTGTTTTCCGTCTCTTACCTACATCCACACAATACGGTAGGTATTCATGCCGCCACAAGAGGGCGCCAGAATCCAGCGTGTCTCTTGGACGGGTTTGTGAGTCACTCGTCTGCTGTAGCCTACTGCAGCAGGCGCGATCGTCGTAAAGGTCATTTGTAATGGTGATGAAAACGAGGACTTCGATGTTGATTCTCTTTCATGTAAGTGTGTAAGCACATGAGCTAGAGGGTTCGTTTTTACTGTCCTAAGTTTGTGGGTGTTAAAACATGTCACATTTCAAATGCAATTATTTAAAGAATTTACATGTAAACGCGAAGGAGAGAGGCCAAGGCGCATCGGGGCGTGTGTGTGTGTGTGTGTGTGTGTGTGTGTGTGTGTGTGTGTGTGTGTAGCAAATGAAAAATCAATGTTGCCCAATTTTAATTATTTACCAATGTCATAAAATATACACACAAAGCGATCTAAATAACCCACAACATAGACATTGCATTTCTGTACTTTGGTTTAGTTGATCTTAAAAGCCCACACATGCACACTCCGTTTAATAGCAACACCCTGGTTTATTCAAACACACATCGATATAGCCCACTCCAGTGTCCAAAGGTTGCGAGGGTTAATGAACTATTGTTCATTTTTCTGCCTACCAACAATAACCGATATTAATATCAGCCCACACACAACGCGTTATTGTTTGGGTAAACATGAATAGGTAAGATTTTTTTATCCGCTTTTCGTGTCATTCATATGTTTGAATCTAGGTCATACATTTACAAACACAGGAGGGTCTAAGGAGCACATCTCAAAGGCTTAGGAAGTTAAACCAGAGATTGAACAGTCAGTAAAATTAAAAAGGCTGGATTCTAAGAAAGAGGTATCATCAGATCCCTACGGAATAATGCCATATGTTTTTGTGTCCTAGGTAACAGATTCAGAATGTTATATATATATATATATTAATCTCACGTCCGTGCCTTTCCGAACACCCGTCCTTCGTTTGTAACCCTGTATTCGGGTGAATTCTCGTTTGTCGTTTCGACGCGTTCGCCCCTCTCACCTGCAAGCGTTTGATTTGTGGCCAGATAACAAACTGATAATGATGAGAAAGAACATTCAAATGGCTTCTGCTTCGGTGTATTTGTGGTGCATGAGTCACCCTGCCGCTCTCTGATTGGACGGAAAGCTTGTGAGAGGAGGGTGGGGGGGATAACAAGCCGTCGGGGGGACTGTCAGTCAATTACAGGCATCTCCAGCTTCATTCACACTATTTGTGGGCATGCGCAGTTGAGGGGAGGGGAGGGGAGAGCAACTCATTCATGGATGGAAAAAAAAAAGGAAAAAGTTCATTCATGAAAAATCGCAACATCCTGCGCCCACCTCAGAGCCTCAGAGCGCGATTAGCGGAGCGGCGAGAATGACCTGGCCCGCGGGAGAGCGCGAGGACACCGCAGGCAACCGGCGGGGGCCGCGAGCGTGAGCGCGTGCGTGCGCGTGTATCTGTGTGTGCGTGTGTGTGTGTGTGTGTGCGCGGGGTGGGTTGAGGCGCCCGTGGGATTTCGGTGTGTGTTTGTGGGGGGGGGGACTATGCGGGACATGCCACGGTCTGACTGAATTGAGAAGTGGAGCGACCAATCAAACGGGAGAAGACCCGACCGCAGTCCCCGGTATACGGACACACCGGATACCGGGTAGGTGGTGGGAGACCGAGCATGACCGCCACGGGTTGTGCGAGCGCGTGCTGTGACAGTTCAAGCGAGGCAGCGTGGATGCAGATTACATAACGTTTCCGTCAAAGAGAAAATGCGGTTATTTTGATCAATGTAGTCGTTGTCACTTACAGCTGTGGTAGCAGGCTTCCTGGAAACGACATTAGTGTTGAATTATTTGTGATATTTAGAGTTGATTTCAGTGGTCAGTTGAGGATTAATTTAATCTACCTGCACCGTGAACTCGGCGAGTTCCACGGAGAGGAGGCTTGTCCAGGGACACTGAAACTGAAGCGGAGGATTTGGGTCTATCTTGGGGCTTCAAGCTTGTTTTTTAAATATTTTTTAATCACACATCAGTTTTGTGAAGGACCACACCACTCGATTTGTAGCTCTCTTCTGTGTTTTTTTCCCGTT
>JAINUG010000091.1:732500-777500 GCA_029706075.1 Aldrovandia affinis | reverse complement strand
GTTCTGTGTGTCTCAGTAGGTGAAGCATAGTTCTGTGTGTTTCAGTAGGTAGAGTGTGGTTCTGTGTGGCTCAGTAGGTAGAGCGTGGCACTGGCAAGGTTGTGGGTTCGATTCCCAGTGGGACCACATATACTGAAAAATGTATGCATTCACTACTGTAAGTCGCTTTGGATAAAAGCATCTGCTAAATGGCGTACAGTACAGTACAGTACAGTGCCTGTCGTCGTTGGATGAGACTCGACTCCACAGACGTGTGTAGCTGCCAGTCAATCTTGGCGAGAGCATTTGTGTGCCAGGTGCATCATGGGATGGCGTATGAATAAGAAGAAACGAAGGATGTGTGCTCTCGTGTGTTTTAGAAGAGTGCAGCCCCCCTCCTCTGGGACAAAGCACTCAGCACATGTAGCCACACGTGGCCTAGTGGTTACAACGTTCGACACTGGCCATGGAGACCGGGGTTCGATTCCCCGTCCCGCCAGAGTCGGCTCTGGCCGGGAATGTCACCAGGGGGCGGCAGGTCCAATTGGCTACTAAATTGGGATAAAATGGGATAAAATCAGAAACAAAATCTTTAGAAAACTGCATGTCCCCAGAGCTGTGGTTTAATGTGATGTGTGTGTGTGTGTGCATGGGTGCGTGTGATGTGTGTGTGTGTGTGTGTATGTGTGCATGGGTGCGTGTGATGTGCGTGTATGTGTGCATGGGTGCGTGTAATGTGCGTGTGTGTGTGCATGCGTCCGTGGATGTGATGTGATGTGATGTGTGCATGTGTGTGCATGTGTGTGTGTGTGCGTGTGCGCGTGTGTGTGTGTGTGCATGTGTGCGTGTTGTACAGTTTAGGTCCTTGGACATCCTCTTGCTATTCGCCGTAGTGGAGGTCAAGCCACTTTGTGGAGTCAGATTCCAAACAGACACACAACCCAGTATCCTCAGTGCAAGGATGACAAAAAAAGTCACGCAGAGAAAATGTCCTCATGCTCAACACCAGAAGGGAAACGTGGTGGACGAGCAGTCTAATGAGAGGGGGGAGAACTGATCTGAGTGAGGACGTGCAGATGTGACAGTGGCAGAAAAGAGAAATGCCATGGCAGGGTCCCTTTAAGCGTGCGAGGGATGTGATTGGCTGACGGAGCCGGGAGCTGATCTGTGGAAGTGCACACCCCCACACTCCCACCCCCGCCCCCTCCCTCGCTGCTGCCGCTTCCTGTGCCGGCAGGAATGACTCATCCGCGCTTAATATTCCGGTTTAGATCCACCACATCAAAGGGAAGTATTGAGCCAATGACGCGTCGGTTTAACGGTGCGGCGCCCAGTGGGGGTGAGCGCTCTGGCAGGAGGCGGGGTCACAGGGGCATGACCCCCAAAACCCCAAACATATACACACACACACAAACATACATACACACACATACACTCACACATACACACACACACACACTGACTCACACACACACACACACACACACACACACACACATACACTCACACATACACACACACACACACACTGACTCACACATACACACACTCACACACACACACATATACACTCACACATACACACACTGACTCACACACACACACACACACACACACACACACACACTCACACACTCACACACACACCCACACACTCACTCACACACACACACACACATACATATTCACACATACACACACACACACTCACTGACTCACACACACATACACTCACACATACACACATTCACTCACTCACTCACTCACACACACACACTCACTCACTCACAAATACACACACACACATACATATTCACACATACACCCACACACACACACACACACACACACATATTCACACATACACTCACACATACACACACACACACACACACACACACATACTCACTGACACACACACACACCGATCCACACAAGAGATACTAAAGTCTGACAGTATTCCTGTGTGCGATGCACATGGATGTACAGAGTTTCTGTTGATGTGAATTTTGAGGTTACGTTTCCACTGTGTGCTTAACGTGTTCGGTGACCTCAGTGTAAAGCTCACACTATGGTCTGTGGAGCGTTATGGAGAGAGGGCTTTCTGCGACCAGCGAGGGGAAAGCCCAACAGAGCTGAAATCCTCTGGAATCGGCTAATAGGGATAATCAGGGAAGTGTGTTTGAAACTGCAGGAAGCCACATTTAGCCGGCTCTATTAAATGGATATGCCCAGAGAGAGCATTGCTAATTAACAGTGTCAGCTCAGGGGAAGTGGATAGCGTAGCGGTCTAATGCATTGTATCTTGGCTGGTCCAATATGAGTGTGCGCTGCCTATCAAGGATGCGGTTTGAAACCCGTCTCTGCCAGATTGGCCCTGGTCGTCAGCCCCGATCGGGGGTGGCATTTGGCTGTCCGCCCCAGGGGGAGGGGGGAGGGTGAGCCGGCTAGGGTTCGTCGAGGAGCAGGAAGGGTGTCCATGGTCGGGTTCCGTCTCGGAAGAGGCAGATCTGCCGGGCCAGAAAAAATTTGAGGGTATAATTGGCAACCAAATTGGGCGAAAAATGGGGGGAAAATGAGAAACTATAAAGTAGAAGAAAACAATAGCAGCAGTCTGAGGCCTCTGTGAGCTGCAGGTTTGAGACCCTCAATAACGTTCAGCCCTCTGAGTGCAGGTTTGAGACCCTCAATAACGTTCAGCCCTGTGAGTGCAGGTTTGAGACCCTCAATAATGTTCAGCCCTGTGAGTGCAGGTTTGAGACGCTCAATAACGTTCAGCCCTGTGAGTGCAGGTTTGAGACCCTCAATAATGTTCAGCCCTGTGAGTGCAGGTTTGAGACCCTCAATAATGTTCAGCCCTGTGAGTGCAGGTTTGAGACCCTCAATAATGTTCAGCCCTGTGAGTGCAGGTTTGAGACCCTCAATAATGTTCAGCCCTGTGAGTGCAGGTTTGAGACCCTCAATAATGTTCAGCCCTGTGAGTGCAGGTTTGAGACCCTCAATAATGTTCAGCCCTGTGAGTGCAGGTTTGAGACCCTCAATAACGTTCAGCCCTGTGAGCCGCAGAGGAACCTCCAGCCTTGGCTCACCCTCCAGTAGGTTGTGAGGTCTAAACAGGCTGTGTGTGTTTAATTTGCAAAGGGAATTGAACTGGTTTGTATGATGATACCCAATGAGTAAATTAGAAAGCTAAGGAAATATTTAAGAAATAATTAATGTTGCCAAATATTATTTTAAAATATGTCATTTTGAGAAGTGTGTCCTTTTCCGTGATTTGTTGAAAGTGACAATGAATATGACTCCATTTAGCAAAGACATGCTGGCACCCACTTGCATAGAAGACTTATGGACACACACACACACACACACACACACACACACGCACAAACATGTGCATGCACACACACAGACACACACACTCACACACACACACACACACATGTCCACAGACACACACAGACACACACACACACACACACACACACACACACAGACTCACACTCACACACACACTCTCACACACACACTCACACACACACACATACACACATACACACAGACTCACACTCACACACTCACACACACACACATTACACTCTCACACACGCACACACTCACACACACACACACACACACACACACACACTCACACATACACAAACACACACACGCAGCGGTGGACTTTGTGATCGGGGCGGAAGCCGACAGGATGACTCACCTGCGCTTGTGAGCAGAGAGCGCTCGCTCTGTCCTATCAAGGCTGGAGGAGTAAGAACACATCTCACAATTCAGTGGAGCTGCTCCAGTGGGCGTGTACTTAACTCTCCCCCCCCCTCATTACTCTCTCTGATACACAGAGATACTTACTGACGCTACAGAGAGAGAAAGAGAGGGAGAGAGGGAGAGAGAGAGAGAGGGAAGGAGAGAGTAAGAGAGAGAGAGGAAAGGAGAGAGGAAGAGAGAGAGAGGTAGGAAGAGAGACAGAGAGAGGAAGAGAGAGAGAGGAAAGGAGAGAGGAAAAGAGAGAGGGAGAGAGAGAGAGAGAGAGAAAGTGTCAGCTGTTTCAAACACAGTATATTCCCTCATTTGTTCTTAATGTCCAGTAAACATGGCAACCGAGATAATATTTAAGTCGCATGTTTCACGTCTGCGGTTGCCGTCCAAACGGCACAAAGACAGATTTTGAGACTCTGAGCAGCCCCACACATCCAACCTTTCCTCCCCTGAGCGGTCGCTGAACTCTGTCTGTGTTTGCTCTGCAGTACATGGGCTGCCTGGAGGTGATCCAGTCCATGAGGATGCTGGACTTCGAAACGAGAACACGGCTCACACGGTAGGACCCAGCGTTGCAATGCTCAAGCCAAAAACACAAACAAGAAAATGGGAGTATTTGGGGGCCTCGGATAGCATAGCGGTCTAACGCACTCACTTTAACTGGTGTTTTGCGAGTGTGAGGTGCCTATCGCGGTCGCAGTTTGAAACCTGACTGTGCCAGACCGGCCCTGGCCGGTAGCCCTGATCGGGGGCGACTTTTGGCTGTCCGTCCCAGGGGAAGGGGGGAGGGTGAGCCGGCACGAACTCACCAAGAAGCGCGAAGTGTCTCCAGAGAGTAGGTGGGTGAGTTCCCCCTCAGGGAATTGGCTTGACCCAGAGGATGGGTGGTGAGTTCGTTGGGGAGGGCGAATCTAAATAAGAGGGTATAATTGGCCACTAAATTGGGAGAGAAAAAAAACTGGAAAAAATCTGAAACAAATTTATGAGGAAAAAAATAGGAGTATTTCAGCCTCCAACCACCCCCTCCACTGATGTCTTACCGGACCCCAACCGCATTACAGAAAGATGTTCTGATGTTCTGTAATTACATTACATTTTAGGCATTTAGCAGACACTCTTATCCAGAGCGACTTACACATACAATCCATACAATCCATTCATACAGCTGGATATTTCACTGAAGCAATTCAGGATAAGTACCTTTAGCTCAAGGGTACAACGGCAGTGCCCCACCTGCGGATCGAACCTGCAACCTTGGCATTACAAGCTCAGCTCCCTAACCATTATACTACATACTAAAAATGTTACATATTAAAAAGCTTTCCAGGAAGCCAGAGTCATTCAACACGACACAAATACGGTCAGCGCTTCACTTATTGACGTCACATCTTACCAAGGGCGCACTGGTCACAGTCCTTTGTAACAGAGGTAACGTTTCCTTCATCACATACCTGAGTCTAAACAGGTAAAGGAAGCTGCGGTTTCAAGGCCATCTCTGATGATGCTGCCGTCCCCCCCTCACAGTCCTGCTGTGATGTAATATCTCCGTTTGTGATATTGATGCGACGGCGATCGGGCACAAAGTCGGAGACAGAGCTGCTTCTGTTCAAGATGCCCTCGAAGCTCAGAAGAGTAATCTGCCGGAAAATTTAATTTGGACAAATTTCCTGCAAATGATGTTTAATGGAATTCTAAGACATAGGATAGGCCACTGACTGCGATTTGTTTTCTGTGAGAAGAATATTGTGTTTGTTGGGCCCTGATAAATTCATATCTGTGCTCTCTTCCATCTGGAGTTTTTGGAGCCTCCAAACTTCTAATTAAATAATCCATCAATTTTTTAACACAGTAATCTCCTCGGAAACGGGGGGTTAGAGTTATGCTACGTTTACATGCGGAATCACTGGCGATCTTCCTTTTCAGACTCCACTACCACTGAATTCTGTACATCTAGCCCAGGGGTCGGCAACCCGTAACACTCAAAGAGCCATTTGGACCCGGTTTCCACGGAAAAGAAAACACCAGGAGCCGCCCCATTTTCTGTCGACGGGGGGGGGGAGGGGTTGCAACGCGAAAATAATTCAATTGGATACTTATTATTTCTTTTCCCAAAAAAGAGCCCAATTTTGCGTGATTCAATTGGCTTATTATTTATTTTCCCAAAGAGCCACAACGTGAGGCTCCGGAGCCGCAGGTTGCCGACCCCTGATCTAGCCAATTGTCATCACAACTGCCGACCTGCTCAACACTTCTTGTATATGTATACTTGTTTAATCCAATTAATCCAAAAAATAATAAGAATTAAATTTCCCTTTTCTTGTAATTCGCTCTGGATAAGAGCATCTGCTGAATGCTTAAAATGTAAATGTAAATGTACATGCGTCTCCTGCATCCTAGGTCCAAATTATTTTTACGTTCAGTTCTGAAATGTGACCTTCCAGCACACATCGATGTGGCTGCTTAGTTTGGCGTAGTTGGTAATGTAGTCACGGTGTCACGTTGCGGGAGTCTGAAGGCGTTTTTTAAGAGGGTTTCATGAGCACAGATCTGGGCCTTGTCAGTCTGTTTTGTGCCCCCCTCCCTCCCTCCCTCCCTCCCTCCCTCCCTCCCTCCCCCGGCCTGTGGCAGGTGTCTTTAACGGACTGAGGGACGCCCCCTTTTAATGGAGCTGCACGGTATGGCACCAGCCTGTTCTGTGTGCCACAATCGCCCTTTTCTCCTGCCCAATTACACCAGACCTACCCCCCTTCCCCCGAGCCTCCCTGTTTGCCCCTGACCCCCCCCTGACCCCCCACACTGCCAGGCCTGCAGGCATCCAGCCCCACTCAGACTCCACTTCGCCCCGCGCTAGGGAAGCTTCCGGAGGCTTCCGCAGGGTAGGGGGAGGGGCGTGTTGGTTTCCGCAGCTGCCAAGAGCTGACCCCCCCTGTGTCTGAACTCGGTCAGCCGAATTCGAGGGCGAAACGTGACGGCCGCAGGGCCCTGAGAGAGGGGTGTGGCCGACCCCGCGCTCGGAGACCATGTGATGCGGCCCCTGTGACCTTCAGTGTGTGGGGGTCACCAGCGGGCCAATCAAATCTGCTCTTCATTTCTCTTCACATCTGATTACATTTACATTACAGGCATTTAGCAGACACTCTTATCCAGAGCGACTTACACAGTTTACATTTCTTTACATACAATCCATTTATACAGCTGGATATTTTACTGAAGCAATTCAGGTTAAGTACCTTTAGATCAAGGGTACAACGGCAGTGCCCCACCTGGGAATTGAACCTGCAACCAGCAAGCCCAGTTCCCTAACCATTACACTACATTGATTCCCTTCGAGAGGAAGCCCCTGCCATTCCACTGCGGCCGTCCTTCGATAGCAAGTACATAAGACTCCATGTCACCACTGCGCGACAGCTCACATCACTTCCTCCTGGGCGTGATCGTCTGTGAGTTCTGCCGTCCGTTTCAGATTTTTCCACGTTTTTCTCCCCAATTTGGAAGCCAATTATACCCTCTATTTATTTCGGGTAGCCCTCCCCCACAAACTCGCCGCCCGTCTCTACGGGGCAAGCTATTCTCCGAGGCCGGCGATGATCCGGCTCCTTCGAGACGGAACTCACCGACCCCCTTTCCGGAGACACCCTTTACGTGCTTCACAGCAAGTTCATGCCGACCACCCTCCCCCCTCCCTCAGGAGCGGACAGCCAAACACCAACCACCCCGACTAGGGCCGGTCTGGCAGAGACGGGTTTCGAACCGCATCCCTGATAGGCAGCTCACACTCATACAGGACCAGCCTAGTACGGGTGCGTTAGACCGCTACGCTATCCGCCAGCCCCTCGTCCAGCCGCGAGATGTGACACGGCGACCGCCGTCGAGCAGGCGCGCGGAGCTCAAGGCTCGTCACATCTGAGGGCCAGCGAGGCCCCTGGGGTCCGAGCGCAGACGGGTGGTCCGTGCGAGCGGTGACTCATCTCCCTCTCCCTCTCCCTGGCCCGCCCACGGAGGCAGGAAGCGCGTCCGCTCGCCTGACGCACGGCGGAACGGCGAAGGACTCCCGGCCTGCGAGCGCTGCTGCCTCCTCCTCGTCGCGCTCCAGCCCGCCGCTCCCACACACACGCGGCCCGTCATCTTCCGCTGCAGAGGAGAGCGAATGTCACACGCTCGCTCACACCGCCGAGCTGTCTGTCTGTCTGTCTGCCTGGCTGCCGTGCAACTGCGTGATTCACCAATAGGGACACGGGCAAGCGCGAAAAACATTTCCATCGAGCGGATGTTTTGCCTCTTCAATTATTCAAATCCTCACTGGTAGGCTTTCCGTTTCAGAGCTAGTAAGGAAATAAGTCCAACTCTTAAATTCTGTGACAAAACCTAACAGTCTGTGTTGTTTACATGCACGTATGTTTGTGCTGGATCCAAACACAGCCTGTCCAAGTTGAACAGGCACAATATGCGTTGCTGAATATTAGTGGTATACTTTTATTGGAGGAATTGGAGGATATAAATACAGTACCTAAAGTTTGAGTACACCTGCTGGAAACTAGGTTTATCTCATAATTGACAATATTTTACACCGTATAGGTTTCTGTAAATACCTGAAAATTACAAAAGGCACATGTAACAATAAACAAAAGGAACATCAAAGCAATGTTCCAGAAAATTGAAAATTGTCTCTAAATCTTGGATTCCTCAAAATAGCCATCCTTTGCCTGTGATAACAGCCTCACAAACACGGGCCAATTGGTTAATGAGTTTCAGCAGGAAATCACCCGATATGTCTTCCCAGCTCTCCTGCAGCAATTCCCAGAGACACTTGTGGGTTGCTTTACTTTGACTCTTCTGTCCAGTTCGTCTCATACAAGTTATATGGGATTGAAGTCTGGACACTGGGCAGGCCAGATCATCAGTTTGAGTGGTCCTTCACGTTCCTCCTTCACCAGATAGTTCTTGCACAATATCAAGGTGTGTTTCGGGTCGTTATCTTGCTGAAGAATGAAGGAGTGCCCGATTAGCTGTAATCCAGATGGAAGGTGTACTCAAACTTTTAACTGGTACTGTATGTTCTGTCAACTAATATGGTCAGACATTTGCTATTAAACTGTCATCTTCTGTGTTGTTACTGGGATAGCATTTAATTGTCTTGTTATCACTGTTTCTCCAGGGAAGCCATAAGTCGCCTGTGTGAGTACGTACCAGGAGCAAAGACTGCCCCTAAACGAAAAAAGGTAAACACACTCACACACACACACACACACACACACACACACACACACACACACAGACACACACACACACACACAGACACACACTCACACACACACACACTCACACAGACACAAACACACACACGCACACACACTCACATACACACACACACACACACACACACACACACACACACGCACATACACATGCACACGTGCACACTCGCACACACTACACAAGCACATAGAAGGTATGGCACACATACACACAATTGCATGCACACACACACACACACACACACACACACACACACACACACACACACACACACACACACACACACACACACACACACACACACACACACACACACACACACACAGAGACAACCATAGAAACAAAACTTTGAGAATAACCGATATATATTTTTTATTCTAAGCCTCCAAGCAAAGGACTGTCAACAATTTTGGGCAGGAGCAACTTGCAGTTTTCTGGAATGAACATCAAACTAAACATCTCAACAGACAGTCTGAGTTTAACAACTCTGGACTCCCAGCAGGTAAAAAAACAGCTTCCTCTCTGCGGAAATGACAGCATGTGAGCTACAGGTACCCTGCCAAAATAAAGAACCAACATAAAGTGTCTTAATAGGGTGTTGGGCTACCACGAGCTGCGAGAACAGCTTCAGTGTGCCTTGGCATAGATTCTTCTATAGTGTCTGGTGTTGATGGTGGTGTGAAAACGCTGTCTCAGGTGTCGCTCCAGAATCTCCCATAAGTGTTCAGTTGTGTTGAGATCTGGTGACTGAGACGGCCGTGGCATATGGTTTACATCGTTTTCATGCTCATCAAACCATTCAGTGATCACTTGTGCCCTGTGGATGGGGGGCATTGTCATCCTGGAAGAGACCATTCCCATCAGGATATAAATGCTTCACCACAGGATGAAGGTGATCACTCAGAATGGCTTTGTATTTATTGGTGTTTAACTTGCCCTCTAAGGGGACCTAAAACATGCCAGGAATATGCACCCCACACCATAACAGAGCCACCAGAACCCTCAGGTGTTTCCTTCATTTTGGCAGTTACATGTATAGTATTGATTCTGAAGACCTGACTGCAATCTGCAGCCCAGGAATGAGACCATTTCTGTCATTGGAGGAAAATATATAATAATATAACATATGCCATTCAGCAGACGCTTTTATCCAAAGCAAATGCACACATTTTTCAGTATATGTGAACCCACAACCTACTTTTACATTTTTACATTTTAAGCATTTAGCAGACGCTCTTATCCAGAGCGACTTACAAGATGTGCATTAATACAAGGTAAGAACAATCATAGTTAGCGCACAAGATCAGTGCAGTAATACAGCAATAGACATCATTACAGGCGTCTGCGTATCATACCTGTAACACCTGTAACCTGTAACAACTAAGCGTTGTCAATGACATGCTCTACCTACTGAGCCACACAGAACCACGCTCTACCTACTGAGCCACACAGAACCACACTCTACCTACTGAGCCACACAGAACCACGCTGAGACTACCTACTGAGCCACACAGAACCACGCTCTACCTACTGAGCCACACAGAACCACGCTCTACCTACTGAGCCACACAGACCCACTGTAGCGTGGTGTATTGAAAAGAGCATTTTAGCGTTTAGCGTTCAGTAGCGTTCAGACTGTCTGTGGTTTGTGTTGGTGGATGGCGCTCCACACTAACCTGCTCCTCCTCTCTCCAGACCATCGCCCACCACCACATGCAGGCCATATCGTTCGCCTCTGGAGGAGACCCTGTAAGTCTGATCTGCTTCTCCTGGTCGCTTCTCCTGGGGCAAAAGATTCGGGGGAAATCTGTGTGTCCATTAAGCATCGGAGGTGAAGTGGAAGGGAGTAAGGGTCTTGTGTTTGGGGGTGTTCAGTGTGTTAGGGGGTAGCAAGGAGCACAGCAATACGGTTCTGGGTTTGAATCCCGGCCAGGGCCTTTCTGTGCGGAGTTTGCATGTTCTCCCCGTGTCCGCGTGGGTTTCCTCCGGGTACTCCGGTTTCCTCCCACAGTCCAAAGACATGCACGTTAGGCTAATTGGAGAGTGTAAATTGCCCTGTAGGTATGAGTGTGTGAGTGAATGGTGTATGTGCCCTGCGATGGATTGGCGACCTGTCCAGGATTTATTCCTGCCTCTCCCCCCAATGCATGCTGGGATAGGCTCCAGCCTTTTGGCTCCAGTCTTTGTAAAGAGAAAAAGGAGCAGTTGCATTTGATTGCGAGTCAAAGCTACGAACATAAGAACGCAAGGATACTTCAAGCGTCCGATGCTGGCCATGGTGACCGGGATTCGAAGAAATGTAAAAAAAAAAAAAGAACGCAAGGATACGTGGTGACGCCTCTCTCAGCTCATCGAGCACAAATGTCGATTGAAAGCACGTCATGTTCCCTGCCAGTGGAGGATGGGGCGGGGTGAGCCGTATGCAGGGAGAGCAAGCTGTGGGAAAGGATGTTTAGTGTACAGTAGCAGTCAAGAGTTTGGGGTCACCTTCCATCTGGATTACAGCCAATTGGGCACTCCTTCATTCTTCAGCAAGATAACGACCCGAAACACACCTTGAAGTTGTGCAAGAACTATCTGGTGAAGAAGGAACGTGAACGACAACTCAAACTAAGGACCTGGCCTGCCCAGTGTCCAGACCTCAATCCCATAGAACCTGTATGGGACAAACTGGAAAGAAAGATTCAAAGCAAAGCAACTCACAAGTTTCTCTGGGAATTGCTGCAGGATAGCTGGGAAAACATGTCGGGTGATTTCCTGCTAAAACTTATTAACCGAATGGCCCCTTGTTTGTGAGGCTATTCTCACGCCAAAGAGTGACTATTTTGAGGAATCCAAGATTCAATTTTCAATACAATTTTCTTGAACATTGCTTTGATGTTCCTTTTGTTTATTGTTGCATGCGTTTTTTGTCATTTTCAAGTATTTACAGAAACGTATACGGTGTAAAGCATTGTCAATTATGAGATAAACCTAGTTTCCAGCAGGTGTGTCCAAACTTTTGACTGGTATATATATATAGATATATTAGGTGTGAAGCTGGGTGTGGGGACTGGCACCCAGTACCGGTCATGCAAATGTAAATGTGAGTGACCAAAGGGAGCCGGCCGCGCCCGGGGCACTCCTTTCCAGCGCGCTCTTATCTTTATCTGAGGTGCGCGCAGACTTCCTGTTTCCTGTGGGGGCAGCCGGTGTGGGCAGAGGCAAATGAAGCGCGCGCGCCCCAGCTCGTCAAAAGAAGCTTGTTGACCCGGCCGCGCAGAATACCCAAACCCATTGATAAAAGCGCTGCTGCGGCGCGCGGCGTGTGATGTCACACGGCGGGAGGAAGGAGAGCGCTCTGATGAGTGAGGAGAGGGTTTAACGGATGTGAGTCTTCTCCTCTGAGACTCTCACACTTCCTGGTTCACGTCCTGTGTTCGTCATGGTCCCGGCAGTGCTGGTGAGACACACACACACACGCACGCACGCACGCACACACACACTCATACAGACACACACACACACACACACACACACACACACACACACACACACACACACACACACACACACACACACACACACACACACACACACACACGCACGCACGCACGCACACACACACACACACACACACAGTCACACACTCATACAGACACACACACACACACACGCGCACACACACACACACTCACACACACACACACACACACACACACACACACACAGTCACACACTCATACAGACACACACACACACACACACATGCACACACACACACACACACACACGGTCACACACTCACGTACACACACACACACACACACACACACACTCATACACGCACACCTTACCCAAAGTGGTCTCACTGTGACGTGCACAGGGCCAGGCTGCTGTTTTCATTGGGCCATCACTGTGTTTGAGTATGCAGCACTGAGTGCTCCCCCTGGTGTCCAAGGAGAGTAATGCTCTTTTTTAACGGCCAGTCTCAGTAGTAGTAATAATCTCTCACTTTCTTTTTTCCATTTCATAGGACACAACCGATTACGTTGCTTACGTCGCCAAAGACCCAGTTAATCAAAGGGGTGCGTATGTCTGTGAGTGCACACACTTCACTGAACGGGCTGTGGTGGAGAAGGGACACAAATGAAGTTTCCTCATGTTATTACACTGGGTAGATGTGCAGAATATTGGGGTGAAACTAATGTCAACAAAATGGGCCAAATTGCCCCGCTCCCCCTGGTGGCGCAACGGTAAAGGCACTTGTTCTCAGTGCAGGTTGCCCACTGCAGCCCGGGTTCAATCGCCAACTGCGCCAGACCGGGTCTGGTCGGGAGTCCTGTTCGGGGGCAGCGATTGGCTGTCCACCCCCAGGGGAAGGGGGGAGGGAAGCCGACATGAGTTCGCTGGATGCATAGAAAGCTTCTCTGTGGCTGTGTTCGAAACCTTTCCCTATTCCCTAAATAGTGCTCTATATAGTGTGTTCGCCATTTTGTAGTGGTGTTCGAATTCTCAACGGTTAATTTCGTTCACTATATAGTCCATTATAAAATACCCACAATTCACAGCGATTTCTAGTGAACAGCGAATGTACCCTACAATTTCTCCCATATACCACAATGCAATGCGGTCGTGTCTTAGTTTGCTCACGACTTCCATAACGGTAGCTATTGGTGGCTAGAGCAGTGGCTAGCAGAAGGCACCACAGTTGACAAAACCACACTTGCACATCATTAGAATTTCAACTATTTATTTGGGATTTCACATTCAAAACTGAACATGCAAACCCGATACCACCTGAGTACATTTCAACCTGCTCTCATGAGTGCTCGGTTTGTTTATGCGATACTGGGCGCGTCCGCTTGCGTCACCTGAATATCCGGCACATTTTTTTGGACGCAAATGACGTTCAGTGTAGTGTCCGAAAACAGTTTAATCGTTCACTACATGGAACACTACACAGGGAACACTACATATAGGGAATAGGGAACGAGCGAACGAGTGAACGGTTTCGAACATAACCTGTGTGTATCGGAATCACAGGAGACGGCTTGGCGAGTTCCGTCTGGAAGCAGGCGGTATCCTAGTAGCGGTGTAGGGGTGGGGGGGTAATTGAACCGATGGAGGGTACAATTGGCCACCAAATTGGAAGAAAAACGGGGAAAAAATCAAGTAAAATGTTTTAAAAAAGAAGAAAAAAATGAGGCAAATGAAAATGGAGTGTAGACTACACACATTAGGTCACTCTGTTAATATTGCATTTAATTTAATTTAATATTTTATTGATTCGTGTCTTGCTAATCCTGTGCATCTTTAACTGGGGTGTCTGCATGCGTTTGGTCGTATGAGCTGTGTATTGAATGAGCACGTTTAGCGTTTTTTATCTGTGTTTTTACCCCCGCTATGTGGACGATGCGATTACGGAACTCTTTACTTCACAGCTGTTCATATTCTGGAGTGCCCTGGAGGATTGGCCCAGGAGGTGATACACACGATAGGGCAAGCGTTCGAGCTTCGCTTCCGACAGTTCCTGAGAAACCCTTCCTCTCTTATTGCCGCCAAGCCGAGGTTAGAGCCGCTTCCTTTTCATTACATTACATTACATTACAGGCATTTTGCAGACGCTCTTATCCAGAGCGACGTACAACAAAGTGTTAACCGTAGTCAAGAACAGTTTAGCTGAAAGCCACCCTAGAGGGAAGCACAGTTCCAGGTGCTAGGAGCAACCACATAGTTAAACTAGGACCCTGTAGGTAAATCTTTCAATTCAGAGGTAGCAATAAAGCAATCAATGCAGAAAATAATGCCTAAGCCTAATACAATACATAAACAAGTAGACGTGTAAACTAAGCAACTATGTCCCTAAATTAACAAAAACCTGACTACGGGGTCACATGGTAACGAAAAAACCAAAAAACTGTAATGAAATTATTGGCGACCCTGTGGATTGGTCACGTGTGCGACATTAGGATGATGTCACGTGAGCGCTGCCTCGCGCTCGAATCCTCGCTGTGTCCCGCTGCCACGCACTTGCTCACCGGTGTGATGAATTCACAGGAAGTGACATATTATCGCGAGCCATTGACTCATCGTTCCAGCGTGGCCGAGATATTTAAAAAAATCCACTTCAGTTTATTCATCTGAAAACACTTGCAGAAATGAGGAAGAAAGCCCTATAATGTGTTTTTTTTAAATAGAAGTGCATCTAACGTATTTCCCTAAAGGAATACTAGCTTGTTACAACTTCGCCATTGTTATTTAACATGTGTAAACCGCAGGGATCTTGATATTTGTGTAAGGCTCCCTGGAAGAGTTGAGTTGTGTTCATAACATGAAAGCCTGGGTAAGAGTTGTTTAGGCAGACGTCTCAAACTCACATCGTGTACATGACCTTTGAGGGGCATGCTCATACACGCTTGGTCTGTCCAACCAAACACTTTCCCTGCGTTTCACAATGTTTAGATCAGAGCCCATGGTGCCATTACATTACATTACAGGCATTTAGCAGACGCTCTTATCCAGAGCGACTTACACAGTTTACATTTCTTTACAATCCATTTATACAGCTGGATATTTACTGAAGCAATTCAGGTTAAGTACCTTTAGCTCAAGGGTACAACGGCAGTGCCCCCACCTGGGGATTGAACCTGCAACCTTAACGTTACAAGCCCAGCTCCCTAGCCATTATACCACATTGCCTGCCCGTTAAGAACCTCACCACATTACGCTGCGTATTGATCCTCTTACGCACAACATTTTCCCCATTTGTGCAACAGAGTCAATAAATAAATAATCTCTACTACAATTGGACTATTGATGCCTATTCGTCAGAGCGGAGCACCGAGTGTAGCGGATGGGCTCACGTGAGGCCGCTGCAGAGTGACGTGGATAAGAGTGCGATTCGTTCCCGGAGTTAGGGACTTGAGTCTTTAGCTCGGCGAGCTTAATCGCTCTCTTGTCGCGTCGGAGATCCCCTCGATTCGAAACTCGCTGCGGGCAGAACCAACACCGTCACACGAGCACCTCTCGTGCCTCCGTTATTCACCGCGTTCTGACGGCCAAATAGCGCGAGTGAGGCGGTGGTATCCGCGGAAACGGGGCACTGGTTCACAGCGTCTCGGTGCCGGCTCGGGTCCCGAGCGGCGCTCCGAGTAGCGTCTAAAACCCCTGTTGTAGAATTCGAACGCTGCCCCAAAACAGCACAATCGTCAGAGTCTGAGGTAAATACGGTTTATTGCATATAACACAAGTTTAGATACAACAACCTGGCTGAATTTGCGCAAAACAGTTGCCCCCTCTTACGTGCACACATTTTTAATCTCCTCAATTCCTCCTTGGAGGTTGGCCACCACGCCCCCCTGGCTCAACCCCTCCCCCTGACTTAGCATTCCATCCTTCTGAGGCCCCTTCAAATTCGCCTTTTTCATTCTTTCCCCATTTAACAGATTAATAAAAGGATAAACAGACATAGCCAAATCTTGAGCAAACATACACAGACTTAGGCAGAAATGACCAGCCTTGGGCTGGCATATAACCAACCTTGAGCTGCCCCAACTGTGTATTATGCCTTTGCTTAAATTATTTAACTTAATAACAGCTTTATTAATACAGGAATACATTTTTGCCCCATACTTTATTCAATGGCCTAATGCCAGTGATCTATCATTTTAATATGCTTGTTATGCAGCCCAAAATGCTGGCAGTATATTTACAGGAAAGTTAGAAGCCTGGTATAGTGGGATTCGTGTGCTTAATTGTTAGCTCGTGCTTTCTCACCCTCCGCGCTGCGGAGCTCGAACTGGGCCCATAAATCCCAATGACAGGGGGCCCAGGCTCTAAGGCTCTGGCAGTCCTGTCTGATGATGTGGGAGTTCTGATTGATTAAATCATGAGTGGGGCGCAGTCCAACTTCAAGTCTTGTGTCCGACTCCTTTCCCGCGCACATATTTTGTTAGACAGGAATAATTTACGACTGTACTAATGGGTCCGTGGATCTCCAACTCAGATTTACATTTGGTCTTCTCTCTGTGTCCATTGTATTTAAGGCCTGTGATCTGCACCGCCTGCTTGTGTTTTACGGCCTCAACGTGTCACTTTACCTTATCTACAGACACTATTTATGTTTGTGTGATACTAAAACATCATGCTGGCGGTTATCTGCAGTTAGCCGGCCATACAACCCCAGCCCCAAACAACCCCCCTAGAATCACAGAGGCAGAATGTGGGGCCAACGTTAATACTAACAATGACCTCATACCCTTCAGTAGGCGCTTTCATCCAGAACGGCTCACAACAGAGAGTACACACATTCCACGGCGATGTGGTCCCATTGCATTATACAGGAATATAATAATACAATGCTTCACCTGGGAATTGGCGTCTGAGTCACAAGTCCTGTTTCCTACCCCCCTACTGTCCTATCTTCTCCAAAAATCCACCACACCCCCGTATCGGCTGTGCCGACAGACCTTCTGCCCCGGTCACTGTCTCTCTCTCTCTCTCTCTCCCTCTCTCTCTGTCCCTCTCTCTCTGTCGCCCTCTCTCCCTCCCTCTCTCTCTCTGTCTCTCTCTCTCTCTCACGACACGGGTCATTAAACAAAGTTAATTATGCAATTGTCGGGCTTATTGATCGCTTCCTGGCTGTGGTTGCGGCGCAGGGCGACGGAGGCAGACGGCAGCGGCAGCTGGGGCCCGGAGACCCGCGAGTATTACAACGAGGTTCCGGGCAAAGAGGCGCCCCCGGGGGGGCTGCTCGACATGCGGTCCGCCCGGCGGCGGAAGAACACGACGACAGCCGAAGGGTGAGCCCACCTTCCCGACCCCGCCCACTCTGTTAATAATGCGTCCAGCGCGCTTCCTGCGTGACTCACGCGCGCGCTTGTGTGTTTTGTGTGTGTGTTGCCTCTCAGACGCCGGGCTGCCCGCAGCACGTGAGCGCGTATGAGAACTGCTCTCTCGCACAGAAGCAGCTCCTTCCACCCGCAGGTAAGGAAACGAGAGACGTGAGTGAAGGAGAGATCTGTTTGTTTTTTTCTTTCCTCGGCTTAATATCGCTGGAGAAGCGAAACGAGGGTCGTCTCTGACATTCTTTGCACGATGAGAGTACAGTAGTCTAAACTGTGTCCCCCCCCACGTCTCCCATAATTTGATTACGGCAAAGCCATCGACTGCCGTTTCATAATTCTGTTTTAACAGGACAGTCCCTGTTTCTTGTTGATTGAGTTAATTTGTCGTGTATTAAAATCAAAGAACATGTGACGTTGTCCCATCTTCCAATTTAAAAGTCCTTTGGAAGGGAAATGTAATTTGTTTTTAAATAAATTCACCTCAGACCTTCTGTGAGCAGTGCCTGCTAACGTTTCCGTTTCACTGGACACAGAAAGCCAATGCACTAGGGATGTACGCTGTAGTCACAAAATATGGGGAATGGCCGTCCCAGATACAGCAGTGACCTCCTGAAAGCATAAAAGAGTGACAGGGGCCCATTTCTGAAGCACTTAACAGAATATCAAGTTCCTTCTATAAATTCAAATCAATAAACTAACCTGATGAAAAATAAGCAATCTGATTGCCCATTGCTTGGTGATCAGTTTGGCGATGTTAGATTAGCAGAATTCCCTTAGTCTTCGAATTTTACATATTCACAGTTAGACATGCAGTAGTTTGTAGAATATCGCATATGGAGTGGTCACATCAACCACTTGACTAAATAATCACGCAACACATTTAATGTGGAACTCTTACACGCACGTACGGTAGCGCGTTTTCATGCCAACGGCTTCTCAACGTCACGAGGAGACCTCAACACCTCTCTGTGGAACTTCTGCTGCGATCGAACTGAGAATTGACGCTTCGCTCAAAATGCGCTCGATGAATTTACACGCTCCCGGTTTCAGATTGTGAGAAGGGAGTGGCCCTGCTCGCGCCGGAGGGCAGGGAGGCGGTGTGCGGCCCCCTGCGGGAGGGGGTCGTGCTGCACGAGAGCGAGGCGTGGTACCACGGCCGCATGAGCCGGCGCGAGGCCGAGAGCCTGCTGACGGACAGCGGGGACTTCTTGGTGCGCGAGAGCGGCTCCTCGCCCGGCCAGTACGTGCTCAGCGGCCTGCAGGGCGACCGCGCCAAACACCTGCTGCTCGTGGACCCGGAGGGAATGGTACGCCAACGTCACTCACCCAAAACTGTGACCACAGTGCCCTCTATCGGGCCTACCTGGGGGTTTATTTCCCATGTCTGAAATGCATATCGCACTAGTAGTTAAGTCATCTGGAAGCCAGACCACCTGTTACCTTAGTACCTATTGGGTCTGGTATTGCTCTGTTTTGTAAACTGCAGTATTCATCCAAACTGTGGTCGGGCACGCCGATTGGTTAACACATGTAACATTACATTACATTAGAGGCATTTAGCCGACGCTCTTATCCAGAGCGACTTACAGTTTACAATCCATTTATACAGCTGGATATTAACTGAAGCAATTCAGATTAGGTACCTTGCTCAAGGGTACAACGGCAGTGTCTCACCTGGGGATTGAACCTGCAACCTTAACGTTACAAGCCCAGTTCCCTAACCATTATACCACACTGCCTGCCTGCACACTGCCTAACACATGTGTATGAGGGTTGTAAACTCACCACATACAGTGGGGTTCAAAAGTCTGAGTCCACTACCCAAGATCTGTTTGTTTTCATCGTTCATCAAAAACAACAACATTTTTACTCAGCAGAACAATTTGACCTCTGACTACTTAGGTGTCACAACATTTTGAGGAAATGAAAGGCAATGGTGATTTAATTTATGTTTGAGCTAATGAATGTGTTTCCATGGTGATTGAATTCATGTTTGAGGTAATGAATATGTTGTTTTTGTGTTTTTGCTTTGCCTTCCCTTTCCTGAAAGGTGAGAACAAAGGATCATGTATTTGACAGCGTGGGACACCTGATTCGCTACCACATGGCCAATCAGAGGCCAATCGTCTCCTGTGGGAGTGAGCTGTGTCTGAAGCAGCCAATCACACAGAAACAGTGACAGCGTTCAGAGTGAAGATCAACTGTGGACCGAGTCTCACCCCCTTCCAACGGACAAGCTTTCTGGAACTTTCTACTGCAAGGACGAGCTGCTCCGGACCGCACTTCTTGCATGATCACCGTTTTTATCGAACTCATAGATATTGTATCGCTATAGGCAGCTGTCTTTTTACACCATCGCTGTGTCTGGGTTTTCTTCGAAATGAAATTACTTTTGACAGAAAGAAGAAGAGAAAATAAATAAAGGAAGAACAGGAAGTGTGGCACGCTGTACTTTACTGATGTCTCAAAGCACAAAGCTGTAGAGTAACTCACTGACTTCGGTCTCCGTCGGTGGAAACATTTTTAAAAATTATTTTTCTGCTCCATTTCTGAAAATGTGCCTTGGTGGATTAATCAGCGTCTGCGAGCAATGGAAGAAGTGTTAGCGGTTTTTAAAGGATGTGTTTTATGTGTTTTATAACGTCTGGCAGTGATGTACGACATACGGCTTGCCCATGTTACACGCCCCTGGATGGTTCACGAAACTGCGTTCATTTGAGGGCACTTTAACAACTGCTATATATTTTGTAATAATTTATAATAGTTGGTCAGAGCACTTCTGTTGACATCACAGACAACGTCAAATTTATCCTCCTTGCTTTCTGTCTGTCATTTAACACTGAACTAAACACAGTTATAAAATATGCAAGATCTGTTGGAAATGGATTAAAAAATGTTTATTTTGGAAAATAACTCTGATGGAAGAAATGCATCCAGCACATTACCCTTTGCTCTCCCACATAGCGTATTGATTTTATTTGCATGCATGCGGGACATTCTGATTCACAACGACCTTTCGTCAGGACCTGTGGATCTAAAAGTTTCCTGTGCGTGTGTGCAGGTGATATAAATGATCTGTATGGGAGCACAAGACTAGTATGGGCACTTTACTTCTTCTACTGGAATTAATTATTGGGTCCTGCACCTACTACTAGAGAGATTGGATGTGTGTGTGTGTGTGTGTGTGATTTATCTTTTATATTACTTTTGAAAAGAAAACAAACTACGATACCCCTTTCCTTGTTATGCATTAAGAATAGTCCAAAAGTGTTTGTTTTCTGTTCAATAAAATTATTTTTGACCTGGAGAATGCATGGAAACTTCATGAATTAATCAGAAAATGTTCAAATATATATATATTTTTTCTTTTTAACAGTGATTTGATTGCACACTATTTGTATATGTTTCTTTGTTCTTTCTTGTGTTATCCTTAATATGTGAATATTAAATGATTCAATCACTGGGTACCTTCTTGTGTGTGTGCATTTTGTAATAATGTATCTACGTTGAAGTCTGTCTAAAAAAAATCCATGAACTTTTCCTTCCTGTTAAAGGTACGGTATGCAGCTGCCAACAATGATGTCTATCGCTGTATTACTGCACTGATCTCTTGCGCGAACCATGATCAATCTTCAATCAATCAATCAATCAATCTTTATTTTTGTATAGCGGCATTTACAAACAGGTTGTCACACAGCGCTTCACAATTGGCATTTTCCAGAGGGAATCAAAAAACCAGAAAACCATTGGAGCCAATGTGGGAAACTGGAAAATTATTCCCTGACCCCTTAAAAGATGAATTCCTGGAAAATGGTGGGATACAGAGAAAGAGAAAAACAAATAGTCCTTGAACATGATCTTACCATGTATTAATGCACATCCTGTAAGTCGCTCTGGATAAGAGCGTCTGCTAAATGTAAGTGTGTGTGTGTGTGTGTGTGTGGGTGGTGGGGGCATCAGTTACCATAGTTTATTACAGTGCGTTTATTTTATTTAACATTTATTCTTGTTCCGGAGCAGGACGATCGCTCGGCCGCTTCCGAAAGAGCTGTGGGAGGAGCCACGGATTCCACCGGAGTGCGTCCCCTTCTCTGATTGGCTGCAGGCACTGCACAGGCTCGTGAGCTGGGGGGGTCAACTGGGTTTAATTGCCCTGCGCTGCTTTTCATTGAAGCTGGGGTGGTCAATGGTCATATATCCAAATCAAGCATAATTGCAGAAATGTACAAATAATTTTATGTTGCAAAATAAAAACATTAATAAGGCACGCTGGGATGAGATGCCAGGGCTCATATCCATCAACTTTATTATGTCATATATTATTCTGGATGGTCGGTGGACAAGATTAACCATAAGAATGTCATATTCCCTTTTTATGTAAACATTAAGTAGTTAGGCGCTTCCGGGTGCGCTTTAGCACCCCCTAGTGGCATCTATCCGAAGGAATTTTCACTTATGAAAATGATACGGATTTAAAAAATCTACTATTGCATGGAATTCATATCCATAGCAGCAGATCATCTTGATGCACTCACCCAACATCATAAATAATTTAGTAATGAAGTGTAATAAACAATGTTAAATAATTAATTACATTTGGATCCATCAATTGCAACAGCTGTTCTTCACGCATGGCCCTTTGCAGGCAAGAATATTACTGTGCACCGTCTTACAGCTAGTTGTCGCAAACTGCTTAGGCAGTTGAATATTTTGTATGATCGTAAAAACCGAAGTTAAAGGTCAAATTGGTGCCTGCAGGTGCACAGACCATAATAACCTCATGGAACTGGGAAGAAGGCGCTGTTCACGCACCACAAAAACATGAGACCAAGACCATAAGACCGTGTTGGGAAAAAACAAAACAAGAGCACAGTTTAAATGACATACAGCAGTAGCAAACTTCGTAGCTTGTTACCACCATCGGCGCTAGGCTAAAGCGAGCTACGTATAAAACCGACAGAAAGCATGTGACGGCATGAGTAAGGATATTGTTCTCGTCGTGAAAGTTTACGGCAGACTGGCCATCAGTGCAGTGATTGTCAGCTCTCCCTCCGTTCAGACTGAGGTATTCTGTTGACGGTTTTAGATGGAGACCGAGACTCTCCTCTGAGTCCGTTTGGAGCCTGAAACCCTCGAGTCATCGCTCTTCTGCTGCAATGGGGCTACTGTCGGACGGAGGTCAGAAAACAGTGATCGCAGGGAACGTCGGGGGGGAACACTGACCTGGTGTCATTGTGACTATTTTTTCTTCCACGATGCTGTTTCAAGACATTTTCTACTGCACGTTACAAACAGCAAAACACTGTCTACAGAGCTTTGAAACTACCCCAATGGCTCCAATCATTCTGTGCTGCTACGATGTGCTGGCGTTTATACAATCTATGAACAATCAATTCCGTCAGGTTTACGCTTGTTGTAAAGTCAGATTCAAAATGGCTGACCCGTACAAATGATCGGAACCTGTGCCGTCAGTTCAGTAAAAAATCTTTATTGAAGTTTTACAAAAAACTGTCACATCTTCATCAGCATTGAGGGATAGACTGCAGGCTAGCCAGGCGCAACGAGACGCTGGCTGACGAGACGATTTCTTCGGAATCACGTCACTGCACAAGACTTATTAATGTGTGTTAACAGAATATTGAACTGGGGAACATAGGACCTTGAGAACATAGGACCCTGGGAACAGGACCTTGGGAACATAGGACCCTGGGAACATAGGACCCTAGGAACATAGATACAGTCCCCTCTCAGGACGTAAGCGGGGGGGATCTGGAAGGCAACCTCAGGCATAGTCCTGTGACTTTTCCTTCAGACCCACCCTCCTAAAAGCTGATCCTAGAACAGGAGAACACCACACACACACACACACACACTGTGTTCCTACAGTACATCCAATGATTCTAGGACTTTAAATGGACAGTTTTTAAGGGCCTGACCTGTAAAAGAAAATGATCCTATACAGGACTTGTTGTTTGAAAATTCTGCCAATTTCTCTAACAAGTTGTGTCAGGGGAGAAACAATGCAGATGTCACTGAATTAAAAATGGGTTGGGTTTTGTCGTAAGGGGTTATATAACTAGGAAAAAACATATTTTGTAAAAATGGATTAACCAGCAGAATATTGAACACCTTCAATTACTCTGTCCATGCACATTCATTTTTTAATGAAGCACTTTAAATGTTTCAGGGACTAATGGGAATGGCCATTTGATAACCGAGAGCATAAAAACACAAAACCCCACAGGCCCTACGTTCTCGGAGTTGTTCCTGAGCTTGACGTAGTTCCCGTCCAGGTCGATCTCATCGATGGACACGTTGCCCTGCGCTGAGGAATGCTAGGAGATCTTGTAGCTGGGCGACACGCCGGCTCTGGCCTCCAGCTTGCGCTTCTTGCCCCGCTGCCTCCGGACGGCGTGCGTGTGCGTGCGGTCGACCGCCCCGTGCTGGAAATCAGCCCCAGAGCCCCGTCTAACATCGCACACACAGCACACAAACGCTGATCACAAATACATCACTGATCGACACAAGGGATTAAATGAACCAATTTGATCCCTTGTATAGTTGATCCCCTGTTAATTTTTGGTTGTTGAACTCACCAACTGATTGCAAAGAAAAATAAAACCTGTGCATCTAATAGTTAAGTTAAAGAAACTTAAAGACTTAAGTCAAAGCTGAGGACAAATGTTAATGTTGAGTCAAAGCTGAGGACAAATGTTGACGTTGAGTGCCAGCAGTATAGTTAGGGAGCTCTGGATGTTACTGGTTCAATTCCCAGGTGGGGGCACTGTCATTGTACCCTTGGGGCAGGGGGCTGCGTCTCAGTCCTAAATCTTTTTTTGTTTTGTTTGTTTTGTTTCAGATTTTTTCCTAGTTTTTTTGGTATTGGTATCCAATCATACCCTCCATTTATTTTTTCGATTTACCCTCCCCCCACGAACTCGCCGCCCGCCTCCATGGACCGAGCTAATACCTCCAGGCAACGTTCGTCTCCTCCGAGACGGAACTTGCCCAACTGCCACAATGATTTGACTAATAATTAATGCGTTTATTTAAGGTTTAATAAACTGTATCAATGTAAAATGCATTTGAAATAGTCACTGCATGTGGTGTTTCCATGCAACACTGAGGTCAATAAGGAAATGCATACACATTTATTTTTTCCAGATTGAATATTAGTACATTTAACAGCCAAATTCCCATTTTCAGTACAATAGGTAATACAAGCAATCAGGAGGAAGATTTTATATTTACTGCCCGTTACTGTCCACATATGGACCAATTACAAAGTCTTAAAAAGCTGGCCCCTAAAACTTTTCACTTGATTTTAGTCAAGAAATGTATACATGACTTTTTTTCCCACTTTTTCTTCATAAGAAACAATAGAAGCACTACATACCCTGCCTATCCTGAGACTTGACTGGTGTTTTGTATTCATTGTCAAAAATATACTCCTTTATCAATCACTACAAATTCCTCCATGAGTAAAATTCACCCCTCGAGCAAGTGTACAAATTCCTCAAAGCAGTTACGTAAATGCACTTTTTTGGTGAAAGTGCGCCCTCTAGGGCACTCCCATCTGTACTGCAACTGAAGAGAATGTGGTTAATGACAGGCCTCCTCCCAGTGATTCAGGACTTTTTACCTGTTTGTCGAAGTGGCTGAGCTGAGAGGACAGGCTGTCCACGCGCATCTTGGTGGCGGTGAGCTCCTCCATGGTGGAACTGGCCAAGTCGCTGTTCTTGGCCGCCGCATGCTGTGCGTTTTCCAACTGCACGACGACGACAGCATCGAACAAAAACAGACATTACCGCCACTGCCACTCAAGGGGGGAAGCATTCCTAAAATAATCTAGTTTCCCCCTCCTTCCCTCTCCCACTTAACAGCTCATTTTTCAAACAACTGTACAAAAGGTTGCGTCACTTTACTCAAACCACCTCAAGTGACGACAGACCTGCTGTAAAATGTTTACATTTGTGTTGCGAAAAGCTCACTTATGAAACCTAAAGGGGGCTACCTCACACGTGCTGCGAGATTTAAAACCTCTCCACACCCTCACACTTAATCAGTACAGCCTCACCATGTGCACACACTCCCTTCTGACCTCTACACCTGTCTCTTCCCTCCCTCTTCATCCCTGCCCTCTACACCTGCCCCTTCCCTCCCTCTTCATCCCTCTTCATCCCTCTTCATCCCTGTCCTCTGGGCGACTGTCTGACCCACCTGCTCCCTGCGTCTGTGATCTACCTGCGTGACCAAAGTGCAATCACACCTGTGAAGCACACTTACAACCGATCGGCACTTACAACATTTTACATTTTACATTTTAAGCATTTAGCAGACGCTCTTATTCAGAGCGACTTACAAGATGTGCATTAATACATGGTAGGAACAATCGTAGTTAGCGCACGAGATCAGTGCAGGAATACAGCAATAGACATCATTGCAGGCATCAGCATACCACACCTGTAACACCTGTAACACCAGGAAGGAAAACGTTAGTGTGGTTTTTAATTTTTTTTTACAACCAATCTCCCCAGAGTTTTTACTGCCCGACAGCACAACCTTAGTGCCTTTTTTAAGAAATGCAAGTCAGGGGCCTCCCGGGTGGTCTAGCAGTTAAAAAGTTCGACGCTGGCCACTGCGACCGGGGTTTGATTCCACCGGCTGCGCCAGTATCGGCTCTGGCCGGGAGTGCCTCTAGGGGGGCGGAAATTGGCTGTCCGCCCCAGGGAGGGGGAGGGAAGCCGATATGAGATCGCTGCGTATAGGAGTGGCCCTGTGTGCGTACCAGAGTTACAGTGACAGCTTGGCGGCAGGGGAAAAAAAGAAATACAAGTTATTGGTTCTGTTATTGGTGGTTCTGTGTGGCTCAGTTGGTAGAGCACAGCGTTGGCAACGCTTAGGTTGTGGGTTCAATCCCCACTGGGGCCACATATACTGAAAATGTATGCATTCACTACTGTAAGTCACTTTGGATAAAAGCGTCTGCTAAATGGTGTATATATTATTATTGTTTGGGGGTAGGGTTGGTGTGGAGTTTGCATGTTCTCCCCGTGTCCAAGTGGGTTTCCTCCGGGTACTCCAGTTTCCTCCCACAGTCCAAAGCACATGCACGTTAGGCTAATTGGAGAGTCTAAATTGCCCATAGGTATGAGTGTGTGAGTGACTGGTGTTGTGTGCCCTGTGATGGATTGGCGACCTGTCCAGGGTGTATTCCTGCCTCTCGCCCAATGCATGCTGGGATAGGCTCCAGCCACCCTCTCTCCCTCTCTCTCTCTCTCATGACACGAGAGCCCACCTTCCCGACCCCGCCCACTCTGTTAATGCGTCCAGCGCCGCTTCCTGCATGACTCACGCGCGCGCTTGTGTGTTTTTGTGTGTGTTGTCTTGCAGACGACGGGCTGCCCGCAGCACGTGAGAGTGTATGAGAACTGCTCTCTCACACAGAAGCAGCTCCTTCCACCCGCAGGTAAGGAAACGAGAGACGTGAGTGAAGGAGAGATCTGTTTTTTTTTCTTTACTTGGATTAATATCGTTGGAGAAGCGAAACAAGGGTCGTCTCTGACATTCTTTGCACGATAAGAGTACAGTAGTCTAAACTGCCCTCTCCCCCACGTCTCCCATAATTTGATTACGCCAAAGCCATCGACTGCCATTTCATAATTCTGTTTTAACAGGACAGTCCCTGTTTATTGTTGATTGGGTTAATTTGGCGCGTATTAAAATTAAAGAACGTGTGACGTTGTCCCATCTTCCAATTTAAAAGTCCTTTGGAAGGGAAAAGTAATTTGTTTTTAAATAAATTCACCTCAGACCTTCTGTGAGCAGTGCCTGCTAACGTTTCGGTTTCACGCACACAGAAAGTCAATGCACTAGGGATGTACGCTGTAGTCACAAAATATGGGGAATGGCCGTCCTGGATACAGCAGTGACCTCCTGAAAGCATAAAAGAGTGACTGCGGCCCATTTCTGAAGCACTTAACAGCATATCAAGTTCCTTCTATAAATTCAAATCAATAAACTAACCTGATGAAAAATAAGCAATCTGGTTGCCCAAGAGTCCATGCTTGGTGATCAGTTTGGCGATGTTAGGTTAGCAGAATTCCCTAAGTCCTCGAATTTTACATATTCACAGTTCGACATGCAGTAGTTTGTAGAATATCGCATATGGAGTGGTCACATCAACCACTTGACTAAAGGATCACGCAACACATTTAATGTATTAGATGCACGTACGGTAGCGCGTTTTCCTGTCAACGGCTTTTCAAAAGACCCCCATTCGTCATGAGGAGACCTCAACATCTCTGTGGAACTTCTGCTGCGATCGAACTGAGAATTGGCGCTTCGCTCAAATGCGCTCGATGAATTTACACGTTCCCGGTTTCAGACTGTGAGAAGGGAGTGACCCTGCTCGCGCCGGGGGGCAGGGAGGCGGTGTGCAGCCCCCTGCGGGAGGGGGTCCTGCACGAGAGCGAGGCGTGGTACCACGAGGCCGCATGAGCCGGCGCGAGGCCGAGAGCCTGCTGACGGACAGCGGGGACTTCCTGGTGCGCGAGAGCGGCTCCTCGCCCGGCCAGTACGTGCTCAGCGGCCTGCAGGGCGACCGCGCCAAACACCTGCTGCTCGTGGACCCGGAGGGAATGGTACGACAACTGCACTCACCCAAAACTGTGACCACAGCGCCCTCTACCGGGCCTACCTGGGGGTTTATTTCCCATGTCTGAAATGCATATCGCACTAGTAGTTAAGTCATCTGGAAGCCAGACCACCTGTTAGCTTCGCGTAGCTGAGTACCTATTGGGTCTGGTATTGATCGTTTTCTCTCTCTCAATAAAAGCCATCGAAAACTGCGATATTCACCCAAACAGTAGTCGGGCAAGCTGATTGGTTAACATATAACAGTTTTTTTCCAGTGGGGTGGGGGGTTGTAAACTCTCACCCCCTATATGGGGTCAGTACCTGTCACTAACACGGTCTTGCAAGCCAACAACAATGTCTATCGCTGTATTACTGCACTGATCTCGTGCGCTAACAATTATTGATCATACCATGTATTAATGCGAATCTTGTAAGTCGCTCTGGATGAGTGTCTGCCAAATGTAAATATGTGTGTGTGTGTGTGTGTGTGTGTGTGTGCGCGTGCATAAGTGTGTGGGTGTGGGGGGGGTTGAAATACAATTTTTGTGTGTGGATTTATTCACAGAGATTTTTCGCAAGCCAAAGACCTGCGTCAGATTCAGCCTAATGACACCTTTCAGGAGGTGGTCACACTGACAAAAATAAACCACATTTCGCTCCGTATGCTTCTCAGCCTCAGCCAGGAAATAAAACCTGTTTATTCAGTGCTAACCCCCAACATGGGCCACTTACCCATAATGCCTTTCTTCGGCCTGCTTCTTTGGCATTATCCTTGATCATCATTGGTTGGCTTGAGCAACTCATTCAAACCACTGTTTTTCAAGACTGGTTTTGCGTGACCTATTTTGTAAATCAGAAATTAAGATGAGATCAATTTGAGATTGAAAATAATTCAGTTATTTTAAAAAAAATCGTAGAAAATCCAGTTGTATTATGTCTTATTACTGTATTACTGCACTGATCTGTTTCACAGACTATGATCTTACCACCATTAATGCACATCTTGTAAGTCGCTCTGGATAAGAGCATCTGCTAAATGCCTAAAATGTAAAATGTAATGTAATGTATATGTTCACAGTTCAATCGTATGTATCCACAATAACAACCTGAGGTATCTTCAAATCGGTTGCGGATGTCTACAACTGAACTGTAACTATGAACAACTTCATGACAGAAAATTCAGTTAATTTCATCGGACATGTTTGTGGACACAGGGATTTTATTGAACAGGCGGGTATAAAAGGATGTTTCCATCCTCCAGTTCTTACAACACTGGAGAATTATTAGTAGAATATTGGGATAAAACAAAGTTTCATGGTAAACTCAGTGGCCAACTGATACTCTCAGATCTGTTGCACTGCAAATACACTACAGCTGTCTACAACTCATGCTAATATGGCAAGCTATTTTAATATTTAATATTCCAAGTATGAATATTGCAATAAAAAGTCCAAAATCAGCAGTTGAGTTACAGATATATGAAATATTGATTAGCACAAGTCAGATGCCTTCAACTGAATTATGTCTACAACTAATTTGCAGATCTTTTTTATTTAACAATAAAGATATTGGCAATGTTTTTTTCATGATACATTTGAATGAATTAAATATATTTATATTCCAGATTTAAATATCTGTGATTCAACTTGATACCTGTAATGAAATAAAATTAAAAGACATTTGTAAAGCAGAAGATAATCTATCTTTAAATGTATAGCTAGTTTTTTACATTTATGTTATAGACGCATGTAATTGTTCATGGCTATGCTAAAATGGTAGCAGACAAAATGCTTAAATGTAATCTGGAAAACAAATGTAAATATTAAACAGTTTACCATAAAGTGCAAGACTGTTGACCATGCATTAAAACAACACTATGTAGCCTCTGAGTTTTGTCTCAAAGTTGTTTGCTCTGTGCTAGCTAGCCCATGGGCTACTCGTTTCATTCAAGAACGCTAGCGAGGTGGCTATATTCTGTTGATACTAGTAGCTATCTGGCTAACTGCTTGACGAAAAGCAATGTTACCTGAGGTGAATGCACGTTGAGGCACCTTATTTAGCGTGTCGCTTCAATGTGCTGATCTTGGAGAAACAACAGTGCTTAATTATACTTTAATTGCACGTGTCTTCTTGTGTGGCGATTTAGACTGATCTGCTTGTCGGTAAACTACATTGCCCAATATGTCTTGCTGTGCATTGATTCTCAATGTCCATATCTATGTCTTTGGTAATACACACGAGAAACGGCTCAGTACGGGATAGTGTTTTGGGTGCGGTGCTCATTTGAGGATTAGGTACACACCCATGAAGACTTAAATGATTCAGCGTGCGTTTAGCTCAATGTTGTTAAACGCCCTGTCTTCTAGTTTGGTGCCACAAGATGGCACTATTGCATTAAGTTCACACACAGCGGTTTAATGGCCAGACAGGAGGGAACTCGCGGCACTCCACAGGAAATTCAGTCTGAGCCAACCTCTTTTTACCCAGAGCTATGGTTCCATTGTTTTGAATTATTCCGCAGTTTGGGTCAAGAAATACAGTTTAAAACCGTTTTATCTGCAGTTCTACGAAACAATTAGCTTCAAATTGACTTCCAGTAGAAGTTAAAGATTGAAGATGTATGTTCTTTTTGTGGTTGAAATGGTACCAATTTGACTTCAGTGGTGGAGTGACTTTTCGAGTTGGCCTCCTAGCCTAGAAGATTAAGCGGTAGGTTAACAAAGGGGAGAGGGGTAATGATGTTTCCCAAAGGATAAATTAGGCTATGTTTGGTTAGAAGTAAATGTGGAACCGCAAACTGCGTTTCATTAAATAACCAGAAGAGCTTATCCTTGTGTTGTGGCTGTTTATAGAATATTGCAGGCCCCAAAATTCTGCTTCCAGCTTGACCAAACTGCGGCCAAATTGATCCTTTATAAAAAAAATTGACTGTCCTTTCGTGAACGTCGCCCTTCAAGACGTGATTTAAAGTCGCCATGCTGACTAGTAATTGACATGCGACCACATTAGCGTGGGGGGAAACGGCATTTCCTTCATGTCCTTTCAAGAAGCGGCGCTTGAAACGAACAAGGCTGTAAAGCTATACGTATTCTGGCAATTAGGGAGGCGAGTTCCTCCGCAGGGAGTGGAACATCATGAGAATGCATTAGCATCTGGGCAGCGGCCGTCTCCGACATGGTCTTACTGACCCACATTGCTCCGAAGCGCTGGCTGTGCTAAGGAGGGGTATTAGCTTGATTCCAGACCGGTCCTCCCACGCCTAACCCAGTCCCTGGATCTGGACCCCCCTCATGTGGTTTAACCCCCCACTGACTACCTAACTCAGGAGGTGCAAAGTCACCCAGCCTTGCGTCACCTTTGGACTGACTATGATACGGTCTTTTTTGGACACGCCCTGTGCCGGCCAGAAGAGGATGGGCTCCCCCCCTTTTAGTTTGGTTCCTCCCAAGGTTTCTCCCGATCAAGGGAGTTTTTCCTTGCCACTGTCGCCTTAGGCTTGCTTTTGGGGGGTCTAGGCCTGGGTTCCCTTCTGTTAAGTGTTTGGTGACAATGCATTTGTGAAAAGTGCTTTACAAATACATTTGATTTGATTTTGCAGGAGTGAAGGCAGTCCTCGCGGTGCAATCACAAGGGGAAATTCCACTGAGGGGACCAGAACGCGCACCCTGCCGCTCTAACGCGCGCACGCTCAAATCATCCACTCTCACGCACGCACACGCGCATGCGCTCAGGATGGATCATTTCCTGAAGTGTGAAGCAGCACCGTTGGCGTTTTTTAAATTTTTTTACTGAAATGCTTTGAACTTAAGCGCGTGTGAACTCAACCTCAACATTGGATCCTGAAACTAATGTTTGTGACAACTGCTGCACATCCTGTTTTTTTTATTAAAAGATGAGACCAGTGAAAGAATGGCTCGCACAGAATGGCTTTTTAACATGTTGGTGAAAAATTCACGAAGCTGGCACCAGCGGGATTTGAGGAATCGGAGAGAAAATGGGGCAGATTCAGACTCCAGATTCTTTCCATTAGCTTCGACACATTTGGCAGAAGAAGCGGTCCTTCGACTGAAGCGGGTCAGATCCGCTCTCCTGATGGTGGGCGCCGCGTGGAGAGAAATTAACCGCACCACTGGGCACGGACTGGAAGGCCAGTGTGGACGATCATATGGACTCCGTGTATGAAAACAAACAAAAAATCCCTGTTTTAGCACAAGATCTAATTCCCTTGACTATTTTTGTCCCAGGCCTTAGTTCCCCGTTCAATGTTTCAAAGCTTGTCTATACATTTTTTAAATAGAGGATTCTGAGCAATAGGCACTTGTGTTTAGAGTAAATGTAATTATCCTATGAGGTGTAGACGGGTTCTGACTCATCTCCTAGTCATCTCCTGTCTTTATGAACCTGGTTTAAGTGGAGCAGGTGAAATGCTATCAGGTGTGTACCGTCCCTTAGCATGTGAGTCTCAGCACAAGTTTACATCTGCTCCACATACAGTGGTACTGTGCTACCGTGCTTCTCAATATTACTGGAACATATTTGTGCTTCAGAGCAATTACGACAGCGTATTGTTTGTTTTTGGAAATACTTTTCGAAATGGAAACATTGGAAGAGGATTTGAGTCCTCCTTTTCACGCGAGTCCTTATTTCTCAATCGAAAACTTTGAAAACAAAGTTCTGTTGTGCTTTTGTAGTCATTCTATGTAAATGTGCAACTAGTCAGTCATGTGTGAAATGGTGTTTTTCTTAGCGATGGTAACCGGTAATGTTTCTGCTCCAGTTAACAGGGCCTGTACAACATGTTCTGTCGAGGCCAAAACAAAAGTAACCAGGGTAATTGGTTTGATTTCGGTCTCGCTTAATTTTCAACACATGTGAAAACCTGCTGCACATGGATGCTGTTGGGTGGCTGCACCCAAGGGTGTCTTCTCTGTTTTGTAACATGCATGATGGGGACACTGTTCTGGTGGAGGTGGTAAAGGAGGAAAGAAAACACATTCTGATGTCCGTGTGGTAAGTTGGTCCAGCTCTCGTATGAATGACCTCATCTGAATAACTGTCAGGAACATCTGATCGTTATGTTCTGGAGTTTGGTACACTGTCGAAAATAATTAGGTACAATTAGGGTACACTTTTGTTCCTCGGGGTACAAATGTGTTCATTATACCTTAAAAGGTACACATAAGATCCTTCATGATGCAGTTTTGTACCTTTTCTCAGTGAACAAGGTACAAATTGAGGAAAGGTACAGATATGTACCTAGGTAGGGTAATGGATCCTTATTCACACTGGCAGCCGTATTGGAATGAAAATGAGGGTTGCACTGCAAGCAACATTCTTTTTACCGCAAGGGTACAATTGTGTTCTCCTGACTAAAGGTACAATTCAGGGGCCTCGGATAGCGTAGCGGTCTAACGCACTCCTTTTGACTGGTGCTTTATGAGTGTGAGCTGCCTATCACGGTCGCAGTTCGAAACCTGACTGTGCCAGACCGGCTCTGGCCGGGAGCCTCGATCAGGGGCGGCATTTGGATGTCCGCCCTGGGGGAGGGGGGAGGGTGAGCTGGCAGGAGCTCGCTGAGGAGCGTGGAGGACTTTCCTGTGAACAAAATAATAGGTGAGTTCTGTCTCAGAGGAAGCGGTTCCTTGCCGGCCTCGGGGAAGTGGCTTGTCCCGCCAAGGCGGGCAGAAAATTCATGGGGGAGGATAAAATCAAAATAAATAGAGGGTATAATTGGCCACTAAATTGGGATAAAAATCTGAAATAAATGTATAAAATTAATTAAAAAAGGTACAATTCAGTACCCTACTGGGGTACTGCTACAGTGACAAGCATTTGTACGTTAATAGGTACAACAAGGTAAGAGTGTACTCTGCCTATTTCAGTTGCTGGGCCTGTTGAATTGGGAGGGCATTTGCCAAACTGTTGCTCTTTTTTCTGTTTCAATGGACTCTCGAATGCTGAGTGGCTCAGATTCTGTGGAGTCTGCAGTGAATCCCAGCTTCTGGAACCCTTTCATTTGTATCCATAAACATCGATCCAAACACTTTGTTGCCGAGGCTTTGCTATTTGGTCAACGTGGCTGTGTTTTCCACATAAAAATTGGGCGTTACCCAGGAATATGGTTTTTACGTAATGTTTATGAATTTAATTATTTATATTGTAATATTTTAGTACCTTTGCCACCTTTCAGCTGGGTCCTTGGTGTTCAGGAAAAAAATGAACGTGCTAACTTTTGATTTGTTAAACTACAACGTCATGTGAAATGAGCTCTTACCTGAAACAACAATTAAACGTTGTGGCAAACACGTCTACCTCCTCCTTCCCTGCATGTAAAGTATCAAGCTAATTAAGAAGCTAGCATGGCAAAGTGGCTTTGTACATACTTGTTTTTTGTTACATTCCATGCAATATCAATGAGTAGCCAGCTGCAGACTTTGAATAGGCCGCAACTGAGACAGGCAGGAGATCTCGAACCAAAAACTGGGGGATTTCTTTGGGTGCGACCGAGGCTACATTGAGCATCTGTGGGCCGAAGGGACGGGTTCGAGGGAGAGGGGCGGGGCCTGTAAACATACCATATGCTGTCTGTCAGGTTGATTGAGTTCAAGGCCGGCCCAGACACCTGTCCTGTGTGCTGCGTGATGTATCGATCCTCCCTGGCATGCTCCGGCACTGTTGATTGAGGTCAGAGGGGGTCATCGTGTTCCCACACCATCGTCGGAGCTGTTGGTTTATTTCCTGTCAGATGAGAGAAAGGGCCCAGCCTGTCACTCTGAAGGAGTCCAGAAGGGTGATGTCAGAGGCCAGGGGAAACGGAGGGTGGGTGGGTGGCTTGGGGATGGGGGGGAGAGAGATGGGGGCCATGCCCCCTGGTCTGGGGCCCTTAAAGTCTGAGGGCGTGAGGTCACAGTTGTGACGTTCACAAAATGGCACTGAAGCCAAATTGTCCTTGCCAAAAAAGATTAACTGGCCTTAATGCTTGACATTTTGGCCCAATTGCAACGAGCAAAGTTGGGGGATAATGCGTGCCGGCCGCTCCCATTGGCTAATCACATCTGCAGACTAATACCCACCTCTAATTCAAGCTGCAACAAAAACAAACAGCGGATTTCTGTCTGCAGGACTGGACCAAGGAGCCGCTCAGAATGGGCCTGCAGTCGTAAAGTTTTAAACCTTTGTCAAAGTCTTTTGCTCATGGGTCAGCGTACCTGATTTCACGGAATAAAATTAGTTTGAGGAACAGAAACAAAAAAACTGAAACAAATAGAAATCTTCACGAGGAGAACCAGAGAATTAAATAAACGCATTTCTGACATTCCACAACAGAAACTTTCATTAAAACTTTGCTTACTGGTTCACAATAGATTTATATATTTTTTGCTCCGAGGAATTTTCATTTATTGAGTGAACAGAAAAATAGTCTTTCACAACAATGTGGTCAATATAAAAGGGATATGAGACAAACACCAGTGTTGAACTAGCAATGCAATGGCCCTGCCCGAAGTCCCCCAGGGTACGCTGGTAAAAATTAGACGGCTATTTTACCATTGAGCACTGGGAGTGGGGGAGACAGAAAAAACAATGACTGTTAGCTGTTTGTGGTGAACGAAAGGTTTGTGGTGAGAGAAAGTCAGTCAGAGATGTGGATCATGCTGCTTTAATCATTTTCATTCACTAACTTGTGGTATTGTCTCTGGAACAACTGCAATTTAACATAGACAAATGAGAAAATTCCGTCCCTTTGCAATTTCAGCTGTGCAAGGGAAATGGTTTTGGTCCTTTTGCCTTTTCGGGCTCGTTACATCAATTTTTCGTTCCGTGCTTTACTGGGTTTAGTGCACATGTGAATCGCAAGGGTAGCGCTCTTTGCCAAACACCAACCTTGTCGGTTTCCAAAATGTATCCGAGCCCGGCATTTTGTACAACTGGGAAATAAAAGAAGAATTATGGAAGGCTTGTGAGATGTAATGGTGACCTTGGTCTAAATTTCTTATTCTGGTTACAATTCTGGTCCTGGCTAGTCACAGTGCTATGTTGTTTTAACGTTGTTAAAGCAGTCAGGCATGTAAAATGTCTAAAGTGTACTCTAATCATAGCCAAACGTAGTTGTACTTTTGTAGTTAGCAGGCTACAGAAGTTGCCAAACGTGGGTGTGGAAGTTGGATAAAATATGTTTGTAAGTTTTCACAAATGAGAGGTTTGCTGGATTCAATTGATAGAGGGTACAATTGGCCACCAAACTGGGAGAAAAACGGGGTGGAAAAAAATCAGAAACAAACGTGAAATAAAATAAAATTGATTAACAGTTATTTAATTTTAATTGCATGCCTGGAACAAAAGCAACAGGAACATTTACATTTGACATTTTAAGCATTTAGCAGACGCTCTTATCCAGAGCGACTTACAGGATGTGCATGAATACATGGTAAGATCAATCATAGTTCGCGCAAGAGATCAGTGTAGTAATACAGCGATAGACATCATTGTTGGCAGCTGCATACCAACACTGGGAAGGAAAAGGTTAGTAATTTAATACTAAAAGTATTAAACAAGTAGGCAGTGGTGATGACAATTGGCTAGACGTACAGAATTCAGTGGTAGTGGAGTCTGAAAAGGTGGGTGTTGAGTCTCTTGCGGAAAAATATGTAGTCGTAATGAACCTCTAAGTGACAAATAAAATCTGTTTGTGTTGTGTTGTCTCCCTGACGGAGCCTCGAGAGGGATGGTCACACGTAACCAAACTGCAGTCATCTCGGCCTCCCTGTAACCCACAGGTCATGGGTCATCAACGGCGACTTCATTTATCAGTTTGTTTATCCCCTTCGCCCCCACTCAGAGACCGGGGGGACGGAATGATGCTGAGAAGGGAGAAATTATTGAAGTCTGCCGATCTGAAATGTGGGAACTGACCCAAGAGCATGTCAGGAGAACCCAGGACAACTTTGGCCACTGAGAGCCGATTCAGAGGCGTGGGAAAACAGGCGTAAGCATTCGCCCACCATAAAGGCAGCTATGTCCATAATTACGGGACATTATTTATTTGAATGGCGTAAGGGTGATACATAGTTTACCAAGTTAGTTTTACAATACATACCATTCATTTACGCGGACCTATTTTCACTGAAGAAATTGGGTTAAGAGGCCTTGCCACTGAGACAACAACTGTGTCCCTTCTCTAGATTCAAACTGGCAACCCTGTGGTTAATTATTGCTATGCCAACTGACCTCTGCTATCGTCTGCTTGTCCGTCTCAGGAGTTTTGTGATTTTTGTGTCTCATGTTGCAGTGTTAGTCCCCAGCACCAACACAGGGATGATGTGTGGGCCACACCCTCACCACAATCATTCACCAGGATGCAAAGTCATGATCCGTCACTTGGAGTAAGAGAACTTTATGTATTTTTGAAATATCTTTATTTGCAATAGCATTATTATTATTATTATTTTTACATTTTGTTTGTGATTTTATCTCATTTTCGCCCAATTTAGTAGCCAATTACACCCTCTATTCTTCATGTCAATCCCCCCTCGTATTGTGAGTTTTCTGCCGTAACCCTGAGACCGGTAGTGACAAAGGCGAAGTATCGTCTCCTCCGAGATGGCATTCGCCAAGCTGTCGACCATAACTCCAGTACTCAAGAGCCACTCATATACGTAGCGTACTCATATCAGCTTCCCTCCCCCCTCCCCGGGGCGGACAGCCAATCGCTGCCAGTCGGCCAGAGCCGACTCTGGTGCGGCCGGTGGAATGAAACCCCGGTCGCAGTGGCCAGCGTCAAACGTTGTAACCACTAGACCACCCGGAAGGCCCCAACAATAGCATTATTTTGTATAAGAAACTCTATAGAAAGAGTTTCTTATACAAACTCTCCATGTTCTTTTCTAATTAGATCTAAATTTGCCGACACCAGCAGTGAGATGATCCTGGCACAGCACTGCTGCTACAACAGCCTCTGTCAGAGAAGAGGACATGTTTCACACAAACTTTGCGATGCCAAACAGAAGAGGAGAGAGACCTCTGGTTACGGCTGGTGAATTTGGTGCACACGACATGGAAAATGTAATTGTACATTTACATTTTACATTTTAGGCATTTAGCAGACGCTCTTATCCAGAGCGACTTATACAGTTGACATTTCTTTACATACAATCCATTTATACAGCTGGATATTTTACTGAAGCAATTCAGGTTTAAAGTACCTTTAGCTCAAGGGTACAACGGCAGTGCCCCCACCTGGGAATTGAACCAGCAACTTCATTACCATTACCAACACCCCCTAACCATTACACTACACTGCCGCCTTTTCATTGTCCACAAGTGGGCTGAAAAGTGTGTGAAAACCCATTCCCAGCCCAGCTGCAGGTTTGGAGGGTAGAGGGAGAGTCCAGTAGGGGTTTATTGCTGATTTGAAGACACAGAATAGCCGAAACCTTGACTCTCTGGGACAAATGTAAGGAAAAGTGAGGTCAAAGAGCAGGTCAATAATATGCTGTAGGTCAAGCACAATGTTTTACCCACAAGCTTTTCACCTCTTGTTGTATTTCTTTGGTCATTTGACATGAAGTTCAAAATGCTTTTCAGAGTTTAGTGACAGTGTGCAAGCAGCATATCGACTTTTTGCCCAGAATGTAAGTACCGATGAATGTGTGCATGTATCCCATTTACTGGCTAGCAGGAAGCTGCCATTCAGAAGGCCTAAACCGGGGGCCTCGGATAGCATAGCGGTCTAAGGCACTCGCATTGACTGGCGCTTTGCGAGTGTGAGCTGCCTAATTCAGAAGGCCCAAACCAAGATCATATCACCTGAGGAGCAGAGTAACGTGTCTTGACCTGAAGACTTGATATCGTCTCACTGCGTTAGTAGAAATGGGTTTGTCAGTCAGCTGCACTTTCCCCAAGTCCTGTTTTAAAACAAGGTTTATTCAGTCTCTTTCAGGAGAGAGCATTAAAGTCCAGCGACAGGACAGATACGTCACTGCAGTCTTGCTCATGGTGTTGGCCTAGTTTTTCCAGGCCGCTGAAAGAGGCCGATTTTGGGCAGATGGGGAGGGTGTGGGCCCTGCAACCGGACAGGGTCCTGCAGGGGCAGGGCGGGGCGGTGGACAGGGGCCAGCGAGCGAGCTCGTTAAACTGAGAGCGCTGCGTCACAGCTCTTCTCCAGAGCAGCAGCCCACGGTAAATGAAGGCTGCGTTGCTGTTTTCTTACAGTTTTTTTTGTACATAGCCATATTTATATGAGATATATAAACTAGTGCAGCTGAAGGGTACAGGGTGGTATGCCAGTAGCAAAACCACCTGTAGCAGCCATACCACCCTGTACCCTTCTCATGTCACACTGCTGTAGCTAAGCAGCCACACCACACTGTACCCTCCTCATATCACACTGCTGAAGCTAAGCAGCCATACCACCCTGTACCCTTCTCATATCAAACTGCTGAAGCTAAGCAGCCACACCACACTGTACCCTCCTCATATCACACTGCTGAAGCTAAGCAGCCATACCACCCTGTATCCTTCTCATATCACACTGCTGAAGCTAAGCAGCCATACCACCCTGTACCCTTCTCATATCAAACTGCTGAAGCTAAGCAGCCATACCACCCTGTACCCTTCTCATATCACACTGCTGAAGCTAAGCAGTCATACCACCCTGTACTCTTCTTATGCTAAATGGCTGAAGCTAAACAGCCATACCACCCTGTACCCTTCTCATGTCACACTGCTGAAGCTAAGCAGCTATACCACCCTGTACCCTTCTCATATCACACTGCTGTAGCTAAGCAGCCATACCACCTTGTACCCTTCTCATATCACACTGCTAAACGGTGACACCAGCACGGTCAGGGTTTAATTCTGGGCCGTAGGGTGCATCGCTTACGCCAGCCCCTCTCGTACCAGCCCTGAATGTAAAGGACAGCTCTCTATTCTCAGCCCAGAGAGGACCGGCTGGGCCGTGTGTGCTGGAGGATCGCTGTGATAAAAACAGAGAGGCAGAGAATGTGTGAGGCGTGAGGTCCGTGGTGCCCCCGCCAGCCTGGCGCTGGTGTGCCCTCCCGCACCGCTCTGAATTTGTTTTGGATATTGCGCTATGCTGGTGCGAGACTCGCGTAACGACTCGTGTAATTCAATTGTGCTCAGTGGATTGAATGAAAATATTTCCTGGTCTCCATGGAGACATTCCAGAAATAAGTGTGTCCATCGCTAATGGAATGAGTCTCTCTGGGAAGTTCTTGTTTGCTGTGGCTGTTTCAAGATTACCGTCGTGTTCGTTTCCATGTGAAAGGATAACGGATCGGCTATCTCGCAGCGTGGGGAACAGATGGCCAGTAAGAAGCAGAGCAGGGAACTGTAGGTACCTGGATCTGCTGAGACTGCCCCTATTTCCAGTCTATAGGGGCTACACCTGTTTCTGTCTATAGGGACCACACCTGTTTCAATCTATAGGGGCTACACCTGTTTCTGTCTACAGGGACTACACTTGTCTCTAGCCTATAGGAACTGCACCAGAATCTGATCTATAGAAACTATACCTCTCTGTGTCATATACAGGGATTGCACTTGACTCTAATCTATAGGGATCGCACATTGCTGCTCCAGTCTCCAGTACCTAGAAACGCCAAACAGTTGATCTGTTCCACTCAAACCCTGCGATTCTGTTTCTTACTGCTCGTCTGAAATGATTGTTGCCCGAGGCCTTGGATGGGAGACCAGCGCTCTTCAGTCAGGCAGGAGATCCCACCCAAGTGTCTTGTGAGGTTTTTCCGGAACTTGTTCATTTTGATCATCCACCAGCAATGCTTTAATGTTGTAATAATGAATAATGATGTTATGATGTTATAATGATTTCATGTGTCATTATGGGGTTTTTAAAAAGGGGGGGGAGGGTGGGGGGGGTTACCAAGTTCTTCAGTGCCAAATGAAAGTCAGCAAGACTCCAACATAATCCTGTCTGTTGTCTGGAAGTTTATTTGTGTAAATGTCCTGATAAGTGCCCGGGCGATGTTTACAGTGCAGAATAATCAGGCGTCCTCCGACGGAGATGGAAGCCATCCTGCCCTCAGTCCTACGGCGTGTGCGGCCCTTATTTTCGGATTGAAATATGTCATCATGGCCCTGGCCGGCAGCCCCGAACGGGGGCGGCATTTGGCTGTCCGCTCCTGAGGGAGGGGGGGAGGGAGGGTGGGCGGCATGAACTCGCCGTGAAGCACGTAAGGGAGTCTCCAGAAAGGGGGTCGGTGAGTTCCGTCTCGAAGGAGGTGGATCATCGCCGGTCTCGGAGGGAGTAGCTTGCCCCGTAGAGGCGGGCGGCAAGTTTGTGGGGGGGGGGGTTAATCGAAATAAATAGAGGGTATAATTGGCTTCCAAAAAACTAAAATGTAAAAAATGATAATAAAATCTTTTCATCATTATTTTCTGATTAAATTATGTCATCATTTGCTTCATTTTGTCCAGATGTGTGATTTTACACGCGTGATCGTTAGCGAAGCCGTGCCAGCGAAGGCGTGTTATTCCTGGTGCAGCTGTTTCGCGCGCTAACAGAGAGACTCCGCTCGGCGTTGTGGTGGAACGAACCCGTTTCCCTCCGGCCCGTGGTTACGGTGATGGCCGTGGGCGCTGGCCGCGCAGCCTTGCGCCGGATTTGCAGCTTGTTTGTGAGCGATTCGACAGAAAGCACAGGATGTCAATCCAAGCCTTGGAGATGTGCAGTATTAATCCAGGCACATTTCATAATGTTTCAAATGACTTTGATTAGAATTGAAGTTTTGGCATCTAGTCTGTGCCAATCTGAGAATCAAATCAAATCAAATCAAGTTTATTTGTATAGCGCTTTTCACAACAGAATTGTCACAAAACGCTTAACAGAGGGGGAACCCAGGCCTAGACCCCCCCAAAAGCAAGCCTAACGGCAACAGTGGCAAGGAAAAACTCCCTAGGTAGGGAGAAACCTTGGGAGGAACCAGACTAAAAAGGGGGAGCCCATCCTCTTCTGGCCGGCACAGGGTATGTCCAAAAAGACCATGTCATGGTCAGTCCAAGGTTAGTCTGAGTTAGGTAGTCAGCGGGGGGGCTAAACCACGCGGAGAGGGTCCAGATCCAGGAACTGGGGTTGGCGTGGGGGGGAGGGTTGATGGGGGCAGCTCACACTTCTCGCAGGATCTAGGGCTCGGGGCAGGTGCCACAAGCATAGGAAATATACAGTTAGCCCCAACAGGTGTAAGCTATGGCAGCATACCTATTAGGAGAGGGACAGAGAAAACGCAGCCATGTGAGAGTTCCAAACAATCCACACCTGATCAAGGATAACCAGCATAACAGTGGTGGTAACACATTGAGGAGGTGACAGTATGGAAAGTTTCTCACTCCATAAGACACTAAGGCACGGCCTTCTCCATCTCTCCACCTAGACTATGTTTGGCAGTAAGCTAGGCTGAAAAGATATGTTTTTAATCTACACTTAAAAATTGAAACTGTGTCCGAATCCCTAACATGCCTTGGTAAACCGTTCCACAACAGAGGAGCTCTAAAAGAGAAGGCTCTACCACCAGCTGTGCTCTTCAAAATTCTAGGGAGTAATAGATGGCGGCTTCTTGTGAACGAAGCAGTCGTGTCGGCTTATAGGGGGCAATCATTTCGGTCAGATATAAAGGTGCAAGTCCGTTTACTGCTTTAAAAGTTAGCAACAGTACTTTATAATCAGCCCGATATTTAATAGGAAGCCAATGTAGTGATGCTAACACTGGAGTAATGTGCTCATACTTTTTGGATCTAGTCAAAATACGTGCCGCTGTATTCTGTACTAGTTGAAGACTCTTTAGAGAGCTACTAGAGGAGCCGGATAATAAGGCATTACAATAGTCTAGCCTCGATGCAACAAAAGCATGCATCAAGGTTTTAGCATCCTCGAATGACAGAAAGTGCCGAATTTTAGCTATGTTTCTTAGGTGAAAGAAAGCTACTCTGGAAGTGTTTTTAATATGAGTGTCAAATGTAAGGTCCTGATCAATAATAAAACCAAGGTTCTTAACCATAATACTTGATGTAACTATGCAATCACCTGCATTTAACTGCAGATCCAACTTGTTCCTTAATTTTTTGGGCCCAAAACCATCATCTCTGTTTTATCTGAATTTAAAAGCAGGAAATTTACTGTCATCCAGTTCTTTATATCAGAGATACAAGCCTCTAATTGAGTGAGTTTAAGTGTTTCACCTGGTTTCATTGATATGTACAGCTGTGTATCATCGGCATAGCAATGGAAATTTACACCATGTTTACGAATAACATTACAGTGGTAGCAAGTATAATGAGAACAGTAATGGTCCCAGCACTGAGCCTTGTGGAATACCATATTTAACCTGAGAGTAGTCAGAGAACTCTTGATCTAATTGCACAAATTGAAACCGGTCTAATAAGTATGATTTAAACCATGAGAGTGCCCGTCCACGCAAAACCAACCAGGTTTTCTAGCCTATGAAGGAGAATCTGGTGGTCAATAGTGTCAAAAGCAGCACTTATGTCAAGGAGCACTAGAATAGAAACATAACCAGTGTCCAATGCTAACAGTAAGTCATTTACAACTTTAATAAGTGCTGTCTCAGTGCTATGGTTTGGTCTAAAACCTGATTGTAATGTTTCATATAGATTATTCGTTTTTAGGAAAGCAGTTAATTGTTGAGCTACAGATTTCTCTAAAATTTTTGACAAAAAGGGCAGATTTGAAATGGGCCTATAGTTCTTCAGATTAACAGGATCAAGATTTGGTTTCTTTAGAAGAGGCTTGATTACTGCTACTTTTAAAGACCTAGGTACGCAACCCAATAATAAGGATGTATTTATGATATCTAACATGGGCTGGCCTAGCACAGGCAAAAGCTCTTTAATAAGCTTTGTTGGTATGGGGTCTAACAGACATGTAGATGATTTGGAGGACATAACCAGTTTACTGAATTTGTCCAGATCCAAGGGAGTGAAAAACTCAAGGGTCTCTACGCAACCCTGCTCCTGATAGCCCTGTGCTATCTCGGCAGTTGGAGTGCTAGATATTGGAGTCATTTTCATAATTTGTTCTCTGATTGTCTCAATCTTATCAGTAAACGAGTTCATAAAGTCATTTGAATTATAGCTAGAAGGATAACTGATGGAAACTGAAGACTGTTTTTTTGTCAGTTTAGCTACCGTGTTAAATAGAAAGACATTTTGATTTTAATAGTACCTGCAACATTTTTAAAAAGGCGTTTGTTGTGGCCTCCCGCGTGGTCTAGCGGTAAGAGTGTTCGACGCTGGCCACTCCGACTGGGGTTCGAATCCACCGGTCGCACCAGTATCGGCTCTGGCCGGGAGTGCCACTAGGGGGCGGCAATTGGCTGTCCGCCCCAGGGAGGGGGGAGGGATAAAAAGCTGAAGGAAAAACTCTCTGCATATATGAGTGCGTTGGTGACAGGCTTCGGCCTAGGCGGGCACTGGCTCGAAGGAGACAGTGCAGCGCTCGCTACTGGCCGGACTAAGGCAGCGAGTTCTCATACGA
>JAINUG010000091.1:702500-727500 GCA_029706075.1 Aldrovandia affinis | reverse complement strand
CTGGGAATTGGACCAGCAACCTCTGAGTTACAAGCCCAGCTCCCCTAACCATTACACCACACTGCCAGCCCAGGCACCCTGACCATAGTGCTGTTCTGTGGGCACTGCAGCTGGGATGGCCATTGCTGTTTTCAGAGAGCCAGGTAGGCGTGGGTGTAGGTATCTCACCCAAATTTGGGGGTTGGGGGGCTGTCAATTCTGACGCCCCCTCCCCCCCCCAGCGCAAGCCCTCTGAACTTCTCCTCACAAAGTGAGACGGAGTGGAGGAAACAGCCCTGTGGCCTCAGGTGTAGAGCAGGCCCTTCTCTCTCTCTCTCTCCCTCTCTCTCTGTCTCTCTCTCTGTCTCTCTCTCTGTCTCTCTCTCTCCCTCCCTCTCTCTCTGTCTCTCTCTCTCTCCCTCTCTCTCTCTTCCTCTCTCTCTCCCTCTCTCTCTCTCCCTCTCTCTCTCTCCCTCTCTCTCTGTCTCTCTCTCTTCCTCTGGTCTCTGTTTCTCTTAACTCCTGTCCCCTCCATTTCTTTCCCCTCCCCTCCCCTCCCCTCTCCTCCCTCCCTCCCTCCCTCCCTCCCTCTCTCCCTCAGCAGCTTGTGAATCTAGGTCAGTTTCTCTGCTACACAGTCCTCCTGTAACAGCTGCACATGTGTGCGAGCCCCTTCGCTCCTCTGTGTTGAGCTCACACAATGCTCCTTATCGATACCGTTTCATATACTGCCACCTTACTTTGTGTTCCCATGACAGCGTTGTGTACACTATATGTCATTAAGTGCGTATTGTGAGCATTTAACTTACCGGAGATGTCAGAATTGCGCGTGCACCTCAAACTAGCCAATGTCAACAGTCCCAGCTTGCTTTAAATGTGGATCTATAAAGGTGCGTTTGTGATTTGTTTGTTAGACTTTGTTAGGATAAAAATAGCTCGCGCGTTATAAGCCCAGTTCTGGGATGAAAGAGCGAAGTCGCCACAGGTGGCAGTGTTTATGTAATAACTCAATTAAAGGCCCAAGTAACAGAAAACACCACGACGGTGACCTCAGCCTGTTTCCTGTCCTCCCGTGTTTGTGACCTGCTGTAAGCACCCTCGTCTCTTCACCGGACTCACAATCGACCTGTGTGCATCGGGAAAATGGAATCTTTTTGAACTGCATATTTAGAATTTGAAAAACCGCAAGCAGTTGCTTTTATTGAAAACAAATGTGTGGTGTGAGAAAGCGAACCTCCGGGGGCGGGGGGGGCAGAGTGGTGTCGAGGGCCGTGTGCAGTTCAGTGACAGTATCACAGAGAGGCTGCATTTACATTTTAAGCATTTAGCAGACGCTCTTTCAAGATGTGCATTAATACATGGTAGGGACAATCATAGTTGGCGCAAGAGATCAGTGCAGTAATACAGTGATAGACATCGTTGTTGGCAGCTGCGTACCATACCTGTAACACTGGGAAGGAAAACGTTAGTTTTTGTTTTTTTGAGGAGTAAACAAGTATACATATACAAAAAGTATTAAACACCTAGGCAGTGGTGATGACAATTGGCTAGATGTTCAGAATTCAGTGGTAGTGGAGTCTGAAGAGGTGGGTTTTTGAGTCTCTTGCGGAAGATGGCCAGTGATTCCGCGGTCCTGACTGAGTGCGGAAGGTCGTTCCACCACTGAGGGGTCAGGACAGAGAAGAGGCGAGACCGCGAGGAGCAGCTGCCTGGGGCCCAGAGGGACGGGACAGTCAGTTTGCCAGAGGAGGCGGAGCGGAGGGGTCTGGCTGGGGTGTAGGGTGAGATGAGCTGTTGTGGTCCGGGTACGAGATTGAAGTGCGGTCCAGCCATGGAACCTACAGTGGTCTGGGCTCCTGGGGTGGCGCTTGGCGAAGGGCAGGCTGCCCCTCTGTGGCCAGGGGTTCGATCTGGGATTGATCTGGCCCGGGAGTCCTGTTCGGTGGGGGGTGAGCTACCTAGCCGCCTGTGTGTTGCTGTCTCCCGTGAGTCCTTCCTGTTGTTCTTACTTTGCCGGGCGGTGTAGCGGTAGAATGTCCGACGCTGCCTACGGCGACCGGGGTTCAATTCCACTGGCCGCACTCTGCTCTGGCCGGGAGTTCCACTGGGGCCCCAATTGGCTGTCCGCCTCAGGGAGTGGGGGAGTGAAGCCGATATGTGCTCGCTGCGTATAGGAGTGGCCCTGTGCGCATACCGGAGTTACGGTGACGGCTTGGCGGGTTCCGGCTCGGAGGAGGCGGTGCCCAGCCGCATGACACTGCCGGTATCAGGACTACGGCAGCGAGCTCTCAATATGAGGGGGGGATTGGCATGAAAAAAAGGGTATAACTGGCTACTAAATTGGGGGAAAAATCCGCAGAAAGAGGAAATGGAAAACACAACAAGGACCGAGGTTGCGGAGCACGATACGAGGCCGAAGGCCAACGGAAGCTGCGGTGCGAGAGCGTGATTGGAGCACGGTTAAACTGTGGAGCCAATCGCGGAGGTCACACGGTCTGTGGTCTGGGAATGTGATTGGAGCACGGCTGAGCAGCAGAGATCAGCTGACCCCGTGGTCTGTATGTCCCAGCGGGAGAAAAAAACCCACAAGAGTTTGACTCTGGTCAAAGAGCGATGTATCGCACCCACAGCGTCTAAACACTACAACAGAAACTCAAACCGCCTGTATTGTGAAATGGAAATCTTGAGGGCCATCAGAGGAAGTGTGTATCTTTGCTCTGGTTTTGAGATGTATGCCATTTTATATACGCCATTTTGCAGACGCTTTGATCCAAAGCGACTGACAGTAGTGAATGCATACATTTTTTCAGTATATTAAGTATAACTCAGTATCAGAGATTAACAGCTCAACAGACCAGAGCTGAGTCAATATATATTCAAATACGTATTTTGCCTTCTCAAACAGTACGATAAATGAAGTTTATCGTAATCTAGCCTCTTCCTCAATCTTCACGCATCGCTGGGTTTGCCCCCACCCTCTCTATGTGTTACAGAGTCTTGTTTTGACCATTTTTCCAGAGGATTCATATTTGGCAGGCGGGCGCACAAAACAATGCGAAGACGTGGGCCCGCTGTGAGAAGGGAATCCGAGCAGAGACCTTTAGTTTGGGAAGCTGTCGGTGAGCACCATGCCCAGAGGGAGGGGGGATGGGGGGGCAGGGATTCCTGGACCCAGAGCAGCAGACTCTGGAGTGGGTGGGAAAGAAACCCAAACATTTCTCGAGGTATACTTCAAAAAACACGAGTATGTCTCTCTCTCTCCGTCTTTGTTCTCCGTCATAATAATGAGTGTGAGGTGAACTCTACGTCTGTAATTTATTATTATTATTATTATTATTATTATTATTAATAATAATAAACCGTAGAAGTACTGCTAAACTGCTAAGCCCAACGGAACCGCTCTGTCCGGAACCTTCTCTTGCATTTCTGTCCATCTTTCTTATGGCCGTTGTTTTATCGCGCTCCTTAACATTATGTCCGCAGAACATTGCTGCCCTGATGTATTTATACACGGCTCACAGAAATGTATGCGCGTGAGTAACGCACCTAACGTTCCAAGACATTTATCTCCGCCGCGCGTGTCATTGCCCTATCTCCCGTGGCTCCGTGAGTTTGGTGCGGTACCCCCCGGGGTTAAGCCGAGAGCGTAACGTTTTCCATCCCTAAGATGGTCAAACGTGGGGGACCAAGGGACGCGCAAAAACTCCCCGAACATAAATCACACGCGCTCAGATAACCTCACACACGGCGGTGTATATACGGCGCGCGCTGACTACGGAAGCCCCGACACGACCAATAATATACGCCATTTAGCAGACGCTTTTATCCAAAGCGACTTACAGTAGTGAATGCATACATTTTCAGTATATGTGGCCCCAGTGGGGATTGAACCCACAACCTAAGCGTTGCCAACACTGTGCTCTACCAACTGAGCCACAGAGAATCACCGACCAAAACAAAACCCTGAGCGGTGGGGGGCGAAAAGCGTTCCTCGACGCGGGTGAAAAAAGAATTCATTAATTCAGTCTCCGGACAAGATATTCGGAGGCATGCCAAGGACATTAATGCCTGCCTGTCGCTCACACAGACTTTCGCTTGAAGAGGAGCGCGTACGTAGTACTGGAGAGATGGATGGTCATCGTGGCCCTGGTCTCTCGGTGTCAGGGCCGGAGTTTCTCTCTGAACGCGCCTTTCCCACGCTAGAGCCGTCTGGGTCATTGGCTAAACGCAGCTCTCTGGCAGTTATCTATCTCACAAGCCGTAAACCGAGGATTGTCACCTTGTCAAGTAAAATGTATCGATTATGGGTGTGCAGTTCAAAACAAAATGCTTTCCACGACAATCAAGTCCATGGCTAAAGTTGTAATTATGACACCAACTAATTGTTACAGTATTTGAGCTCATGTTCTACACGTTTGTTTGTTGTTGTCGTGTCATGTATGGTTGTTGATGCTGTTGTTGTTTTCGGCCATTGTATGCACTGGTCGGTCATTTAAACTGTAGCAATGTAATTTTATTGATAGATTGAACTATCAATGCTCATCAAGGGACTGGTGTTGGGAATCAGCTTCGGCTATGTGCACATGTACAGCGCGTGGGGCACTGCTTCTGCGGCTGTTAATGTTCTCTGCGCTTGTCCCTAAATAAACTAATAATTAAATAAGAGAAATATAACAGCGAGGTGCTGTTATTCTACCGTTGGACGGTGTACAGAACGAGCCAGAACGGGCCGTTCTGAATTAGCGTGGTTCTGTGTGGCTCAGTAGGTAGAGCACAGCGTTGGCAACGCTTAGGTTGTGGGTTCAATCCCCACTGGGGCCACATATACTGAAAATGTATTGGTTCACTACTGTAAGTCGCTTTGGATAAAAGCATCTGCTAAATGGCGTATATTATTATATTAATTAATCTCCTTTAACGGGATAACATCGTTGATAGGCCTGAATTGTGTATGTTTAACACGTGCTTTGTCCCAAAGTACAGCTCTTTATTAGCATCGTTCAGGCTCGAGGTAACGCAATTATCTTGATGGATGATAAGGTGATTTTTAACGCATGTCTTGGAAAGATTGCAAGAACTTTAAAATTAAGTGCCTGTGAAACCTTCCTTTTTACTTTACACAGGTGAGTAGCATGTCATTTTAATTTGGCTCAGCGAAAATACAGTGTTTATTGTAGCGGTAGGCAGGGCTTCGACGTGCGATCGACCGCCACCTGTTTCGTTCCGTCCGGAGCGCCGCGTTTGATGTGCGCTGTAAGTCCACCTGCGCGCTTTTCTCCGCGTGGCGATCGGAGAGGCCAAGCAGCACGTGCTGAACCCTGGAAGGCCGGCTTTGTCTAGGGTCCACCTGGCCTCTCTCACCAGCTGCTCGGCGTGACCGGCTGGAGGCACAGAGAGGGTCCTGTCGTGGTCACTGTGTTAGAGACGGCCCCGGGTTCGGGTCAGGCACGCACCGGCTCACAATGACGCCTCATCTCATCTCATCTCATCTCATCTTCAGCCGCTTATTCCTAGTTAGGGTCGCGGGGGGGCTGGAGCCTATCCCAGCATGCATTGGGGCGAGAGGCAGGAATACACCCTGGACAGATCACCAATCCGCCTGCTGTCAGGAAATTAATTTGGTCACAGTTTGGTCACAAAAAGATCAAATTCCATCACCCTCCCACAACCTAACCTTACTCTGTGTTCTCTCATCACAATTGTAGTTCTGACAGTGTTAAAGGTCCTTGACCAGTAAAAATCATGTTTCTCATCAAACAGGATGATGTTTGGGTGAAACAAGATGAAAGTGGGAGGTTTAAAGCTCGAAAACTGACCGATGTGGGTACACCGATAAAGCTGGGTCAGGCTCCTCCTTTGTGTAAAAAACAAACAAAAAACTGGTGTTCCAATCTTATTGGCTGAGTATTCGTGACATCACAAAACCCAGCTCATTTTAATACACCAATGACTGCTTACCAAAAATCACCACCTGCAAGCATCATCACTTCACAGAGGAAGCACGTTCACGTTGTTTACTAGCCAGCAAACGTAGCTATAGCTACAAAGATTCAAATGACAGCAGCAATAGGTGTTCGCTAACATGATCAAACTTCATTTAAATGTTTTTTTGGCACGCTTTCTGAGGTAATTTACACATGAAATGCAATGACTGTGCATGACCTTCAAGGGTCATATGCTACCAGCCTGTTTGTTGTTGTTTTTTTGGTAAAGCGCAACAAGAAATTGTGACCTGTCATGTGACTGAAGTGTCATTCTATGAATCAGATCCCGCAGACTTTCCTCCCCAGTGTTACAGGTATGGTACGCAGCTGCCAACAACGATGTCTATCGATGTATTACTGCACTGACCTCGTGCGCAAACTATGATTGTTCTTACCATGCATTAATGTACATCTTTTAAGTCGCTCCGGATGAGAGCGTCTGCTAAATGTGTAAATTTAAATGTGTAAATGTAGTGTAAATGGAAAAACCAAATTGAAATGTGCATGAAAATTAAGTTGTTGTGTAATGTGTAGGGAGGGGCAGTGGTACCTGCACTCAAGGCCCAGGGATCTGTGGTTTGTATCCCACAGGAAGCAGAACACTGCTGTCGTGTCCTTGGGCACCAGGGCACTTCTCCAACAGAAATACAACTGGGGTCACACATTGTGCAAGATCTGAAATGGTGAGCGTTTTAATTCAGCCTGGGTACTTACATCTGCATAATAAGATGATTATAACAATAATAAACATTATAGCAATTATCACCATCATCATTAATAGTTATTATTATAAACCAATGGGCGGCAGTGTATTATAACGGTTAGGGAAGTGGGCTTCTAACCGAAAGGTTGCAGGTTCGATTCCCTGGTGAGGCACTGCCGTTGTACCCTTGAGCTAAAGGTACTTAACCTGAATTGCTTCAGTGAAAATATCCAGCCATATAAATAGATTTATGTAAAGAAATGTAAACTGTGAGTCACTCTGGATAAGAGCGTCTGCTAAATGCCTAAAATGTAAAAAATTTAACGCAATAAATTACATCAGTTGCTTCATTAGGAAACAGTTCAAAGGATACAGCTTAATCATACTGATGATGCTGATTCTATAGGCATAGGCTATTCGGTTCTCATGGGACTGTAATATAATATGTTGATAAATATTTTTAAATGTTTTTAAATGTCAAATCCAACAATGAAGAGACAAATGTACTAGTTTTTTATTTCAAATTTAAACGACGCGCCTAGGTAAGTAGCTCAGAGCCAAAGCCAGTGAGTATAATTAGCTTATAACAAACTAAACACTTGAGAAGTTCCACTTTGAATCAGTTTTACAGGCGATCCTGTTAGCAGAACTGCATTTGTGCATCAGCAGTGTGCGCGCAGCAAACGTCCTCGGTTTTCTTCAAGGAGTTTGGCAACTTTTGCGGAGGATTTGGCCACGGCTCCACTGCGAAGGAAGACAAAGGGAAATAGAGTAAAGTCTCGCGGAGCCAAAGACAACAAATAATGTGGGAAAGTTTGACTGAAATGACTAGCTTCAGCACGGGGGCAGTGAGCTGAATCTCAGAGGTTAAATTCATTTTTGTGAGCTATGCTGATTTATATATTTGTTTTTACATCACACGAAAATGGAAATACGCAGACCGCCATAGCAGTCAGACTGTAAGTAGGTCACATATTTTTGTCCGCGCTATTTGAGACCCACGTCTAGTTTTGAAAGCAGTTTTAGGATCTGGATAAATAACCCAAAGAGAGACAGACACAGATATGCTTAAAATAGTAGTCGCACCACTGCTTTTGTTTTGGTCCTAGTGGAACTGCGATACTGTGTAGCCGTAGCAACAGCGGTTGACATCGCCAACTGCCATTTTTTGCGATGTCTTGGACGGTGAGACAGGATTCCTGGACCGGGGGGACCTGCGCGGTGCTGATTGGCCATGTTCCTGCTCGCGCTCGCAGAGCGAACGAGCAGGCTCGAGCCTCAGCTCGGACACCACCCAGGGCTTCCCTCACGTCCCGTTTCCTGTGCTTCAGCCTTCTCCCCGGACATTCCGCTTGACCGAGACTCATAAGATTATCATGGAAAAAATATGAATATGGCGCAAACATCAATCAAAAAGCCACATAAACAGACTCCTCTCGAGAACACTCGACAATAAACATCACAGACACAAACCAGCCATATTGGGCTGCAGCGTTCTGCTGTCTCTTTGCGTTTTTGTGACGCTAATCAATTTCATAACCATCTCGCCGTTAGGATTTTGAGATCACGTTTAGATAACCGGGGTGTGGACAAGTCTGGTATTGCATATGAGTAGTACTGCAAAGTATGTATTTTTTTTCTCCAATATTAATATTATATAAAGGAGACCAATATGTCATTGTTATGATGGGAAAAGTGCACTGTAAGCCAATTAATCTACAGATACTGTAAACAGCTTTCTCCGGCGGTTCTGTTGCGTGACCCACAGCAGAGTTGCACAATCACAGAGGCCCGCGATTCCAGAACATTCTTCACTTTCCGAGCAGACACCCTCATCCCTGGTGACTTCATACATCACACACAAAAAAACTGCATTTTTCTGCAGATGGATGGAATTTGAAGACGGAGTTCTTTCCAAAGGATGAAACGGCAGTGCTCCATCTGGGATTTGAACCCCTGACCATCTGATACTATAACATAAACCTCAAAGAGCCGGCTTCCTCTCGCAGCGTGAACGTTGCGGAAGCAGAACACATGTACGCCGATAGGAAGCCAGCGTGCTCAATAGATCTCGCCACTTCTTTTTCAAGGAGCACACGTCACACAGTAAAACACTTTTCCTCAAGATGCTTGGGAGTAATATGCGCGTAATACTGCATGGATAACGGCCCGATTTAACAAGGCTGGCCCCCGCTTTAGTGATAGAGGTGGCCTGCGACCTCACCTGAGGCCTCACCTGTGTTTCCTCTCGAAGGAAAGACGATACCCGAGCCTCGCCCGTTCCCTCGGCTCGAGAGATGTCTGGCCCTCCTCGGGCCGTTTTCAAACACGGCGGCGTCGGAGTCGGCTCGTGAGACCTTGACTCAACAGTTAAGAAAAATCACGCCAGCGAGACTCCACTTGGGTGTGGCTCCCAAAACAAACTATTCCCAAGCTTGCAGAGAGCCCCGCTCGTTTCTGCTCCCCACCCCACCCCGGGCCGGCCGGCCGTCTGTCTGTCTCTGCAGGAGATTGTTCTGTTCTGTTCGTGGCGTTTTGGCAAGCTTCCTCGGCCGTTTTAATAACGTAGCAGGTCCCTGACATGATTTCACAACAGCTAAGGGGAATTCTGAGTCAATGTTTTATTCATTTCAGTTTCACGTGTGGGGCGAAGGGGGCTGGAGCACTGCAAAGCCAGACCCTAGGCCTGTCCTTCAGCGTACCACAACCCATCAGATCCACTTCAGACAGACGGACATGTTGTAACTGTACAGATATTACAGTGGGTTTAGTTCTCAGTCACAGAATTACGGCAACAATTTTAAAAATATATGAAGGGTGAAAGCGAGTCCTGAAGGGGCAGTGTGGTATAATGGTTAGGGAACTGGGCTTGTAACGTTATGGTTGCAGGTACCCCCCCCAATATTCAAAATAGTCATATCAGAACAAGACGCCACAGGTGGAAATTGGTTAAAGGCAAATTCCGCACGGATATCAGGACGTTTTTCTTTACACAGAGAGTTTGCCAGGTCGTGCAGTAGAAGCAGAAACAGTTGGGATATTCAAGTCCAGACTAGATGCAGTACTAGATACTCTTCAGATTAGGACATGACGAGCCTAGATGGGCTGAACAGCCCGTTCTCATCATTATGTATTCTTATGTTCTGCCCCCCAATAATTTGTAGCTATAAACCCCCCCTCAGTATTTGATATGTGATTACATACAGATAGAGGAATTCAGGGTGGGAGGTGGTTGGTTTGTGCTGGTTGTCAGATTGGAATGACCAAACTGCCATCCAGAGCTTTCCTTAGGTGACTCAAGGGTCTCTGATGTATCTTTAAAAAGGGTATTAAAAAAAATAAAGAATAAAAAATCTGTTGCACTTATTGTTAATTTCCCCCTCTCTCTCTCTCTCTCTCTCTCTCTCTCTCTCTCTCTCTCTCTCTCTCTCTCTCTCTCTCTCTCTCTCTCTCTCCCCCTCTCTCTCTCTCCCTCTCCCTCTCTCTCTCTCTCTCCCCCTCTCTCTCTCCTCTCTCTCTCTCCCCCTCTCCTCTCTCTCTCCCTCTCTCTCTCTCTCTCTCTCTCTCCCTCTCTCTCTCTCTCCCCCTCCCTCTCTCTCTCTCTCTCTCTCTCTCTCTCCCCCTTTCTCTCTCTCTCCCTCCCTCCCTCTCTCTGAGCCAGGTGACTGTGCACAAGGGCCACAGATTCCAGAGACAGGCCAGATGGTCGGCTCCATCCGTATTCCTGACGTCTAAAACTCTATCCCGGTGACGCCAAAGCTGACGCATTCCAACTTAGTGCGTCTATATATGGTCATGAACCCACCCATCCCTCTATTAAAAAATAATCATTAAAAACATATTGTTAATTTCCTTGTAATTAGCACTTGTGTTGTTTATGTTGCTTACTTGACGAATGATGTGCTTACACATTATAGCCTCAAGTGGTTGTTCATTAACTCGAGCTGAATGCACTTTCTGTAGGTCTCTTTGGATAAAAGCGTCTGCTAAATGATTGACTGGTGACGTGCAAAGGCAGGCAAGCTGAACGTAGGAGCTGGTGGTTTAACCTTGGTGAAGAGTGATGTCATCATCCCTACATATGAAACGTGATTCTGAGTGGAGATCCTGGCCATAAAAAATAAACTCGGTCCACTCTGAACTTAACCCCAAGGTCTGGAAATAAGTTTTCCTCTTTTGAATCGCACGCCATGTACCATTGCAGCCTGGCTTCATTATAGCAACGTGTAATATGGGGTCCTTGGTCCTAGTGCAGCGGGTCTCCTATCTCCTCCCATTCACCTTTTCAGCTGGCGACCCTTAAAAACATATTGGCCAAGTTTGGCTTAATTAAGGCAACTAGTAGTATGCGGTCCTTTGTCCTGGTACGGTGGTTCCCAACCTTTTCAGCTGGCAACCCTTAAAAAAATATTATTTTTTATAAATAAGTTCGCGAGCCCCGCTACTGTGGAACAACCTACCAAACCTGATAAGGGAATCAGACACAGTCTCAATATTTAAGTCTAGGTTACAAACACACCTCTACAGTTATGCATACAATCAGTTATAATCTAGACACAGAGCTAGATAAGCGTGTAGTTATAGAGGTTTGTGGGGCAGAAAGAGCCTTACAGTCACCGGTCAACGGCTAGCTGTGACCCCACTTTTCTCAGGCACGCACTTGATGGGGTTCGTCTATTTCTTGCCCCTCTCATGACTGCTTAGATTCTCCATCTCTGTCCTAGGAGCTGTGCTGCCGTAGTTAATTTCTGGCAGGGTTACCCATTGCCCCCACATGGTTCTGTGTGGCTCAGTTGGTAGAGCACGGCGTTGGCAACACTTAGGTCGTGGGTTCAATCCCCACTGGGGCCACATATACTGAAAATGTACGCATTCACTACTGTAAGTTGCTTTGGATAAAAGCGTCTGATAAATGGCGTGTATTAATATTATTAATCTCTCCCTGTACACATGTATTGCTTTTCTCAAACTCCCCCGAATTGTTTCTGTCTCCCTCTCTCACCGCTGGGACGTCTGGCAGAGTCCCGAGCTTACTCCATCCTCAGAACCCGCCATCTACCCGCCTGGCACTCGTCCCAGCCCGCTACCCCACTAGCGGAGCTCAGAAGGCGTGAGTTAAAGTTGAGCACCTGAGCGTCCGCTGCAAAGGCTGATGACGATAAGAGTACGATTAGTTCCCAGAGTTGGGGACTTGAGTCTTTAGCTCGGCGGGCTAATCGTCTCTCTTGTCGTGTCGAGATCCTTGGTGCGAAACTCGCTGCAGGCAGAACCAACTCCGTTACACCTAGAAATAAATGAGGTCCCATATTGAGTTGTCTAACACATTGACTTATGGACCGTAAAGCGCAATATGACATTATTATGTCGTAATTATGACGTATTGTGTTTCGTACAATGCTCTGTACAAATAAAGATTGATTGATGGTTGAACTCCTGACTAAACGGTCAGAGCCAGCATTGTGTCAGAGTGGGCCTAGGCAGTGGGCGGATTCGACGGGCGAGGTGCAGCAATGGGCATTTGTGTTATGGATCTATTCAAAGGCCTTTGTGATCATAAATACTAGCTTTGTCACAATGGCAGTGCCCTTTGTACTAGTTTTAAGTATTCAACTAAATGATTTGCCCACTAATACTCAATAAAAAAAATCTGGTTAAAAACATCTTCTAATCATTGTTCTCATGTTAATTTGTGCATGTATGTGTTTGCCTTATTAAATTGTTTATTGTAACAGCATGTTAGTAAACAGTAAATATGTAGGTGTATGTCTGTGGTGTAAACCTTTGACACTCAGTGATATTGGGCAAGATTGAGAATGCAACTTCAAATGCAAAACGACCAGACTGCGAAACTATATAAAAAAATAAAAAATAAAAACTGAAAACAATTCTTACCACTTAACCGACGGCCTCAGTGACGAGAACCTACTACATTGAATTTGCGCTGGAATTTGGCAGTCTATGTATCGCGAGAGCGAGCGAAAAAAAAAGTTTTTGAGGAGGAAGGGGCTCGTGAGAGAGTGAGTGAGCTCTGCAGCCAGGGAGGGTGAGAGAGAGTAAGAGAAGGTACACCTCGCATCACTTCTTACTGAAGGTCCAGGCGCGTTGAATACCATTAGACCTGGGAAGCTGCAACAAACTTGATGCGTTTTATTGTGGAGGAAATGAACAGGATGATCAACTTTACATAGTATATTTCGACTGCGCCTTTGTTTTTGCATCCTCTGGAAGTTTTTATTCTAGTGTTTTCTTTCCTCCTTTAAAAAGAGTTTATCCAGCGCTGTACCGTCTCTATAAAAACATTGGCTTTTTTCCTCGGGCGGGATCGAAGACTCTTTCTCCTATTGGAGAGAAGGTAGAGTAACGCTCTATCGCTTTGTGATCTACCGTTATACTTCCGAAAATAGTATAAAACTTACGCAGATGTCACGCAGATGCAAACGTATGCAATATGTATCTAATATTTAGATTATTTTGACTATGAAATTCAGAGCAATTGTGATATTTTAAAGTTGGCTAATGCTGAGAAAATCTGTTTCGACTGTTCGGATTGAATTTTTTTGACACATAAAAAAAAAAAAATTATTTGTTTTTGCCTGACCCTGTTCTGCGTACCCAAAAGTGGTGCATTTTAACTGAAGGTATGTTTTCTGCTTTCGCAGTTCACCCGACTCGGATCTGCGGAGTTTTTGTTGGGATCGAGAACCAGGGATCTTCTGAATTAAACGCCGTTTCTTCTCTTTAAATAAAAGTGGAGTATATAACGCTTTAGGAGACACATCGGGGCACTATGTGGCAGAGGCGACTGCTGAAGTTTGCTCTGGGACTTGCAGCGGTCTTATCGGCGGCTGTCATCGACGGTGCCTCGGGGCAGAGCGACATCGATGCGAGAGCCAGCAGGTCCAAGAGAAGAGGGCAAGATGTGTTGAAAGGGTAATTGTATACATTAGTTTTAAAAGGCATTAATCAACCCCTTTGGTCACGGCATGTATCTCGTATTTATACATTTTGGATTGCACTAAACAGAGGATACAGAGGTGGCAATGCTAAATGCTTCCCCGTTAGATAGTTACCAAGATTATCGCACAATTTGACGTTAGAAACAACGAAGGTACAGGAACAAAAAAAGAAAGAAAGAAAGAAATAGCCGTAGTGTTTTTGGGCCATTATCTGTGTTGCTACTGGAAGCTCCTTAAAGGTGCGTTAATCTAATCTTCACCTGAACTTTTTGGAAAGTTTCAAGGACTGCTGCCAGTGTCAAAGGACAAGCAATGATGTAGACATGCATTTTGATTTAAGGCGAGTGACGCATTCTGTGCTGCAACCGTGCCGCTGTTTACGCAGTCAGCAGCCAGAATACGGAATAACTTCGTAAGGCACATACCAAATAAAATAAAATAAAATATAACCACGCGCTAGATAGGTCAAAGTTTCCTACAATTTATTTAATGGTCTGCTTGCTAATGGGGGCGGGGGGATGGGGATGACGATGGGTGAAGTTTATTGAGTTTTTAATTTGAGAAGAATGCAGGTTGGGCTGATAAGTGAAATTCTTGCAGAGGGAAGCTTCGAAGAAAGCTTTGTAATTAAATACTGGCAAGGATCGAACATTCCTACTGTGCCGCGGAAGAAGAAGTTATACTCTAAACAAAGGGCTCCTTTGGACGTTTGTCCCTTTCGGAATGTTTAGAGCTGTGCTGTTAAGACCGTTTTTTATTGCGCAGTTTAATCGAGTTCTCTTTCGCTGTAAACACCACACCCCGTAGCCTATGCGGACCAAGTCGAACTTCGCAACAACACGCGCCGTAGCGAATATCACGCGCAATCGCTTTGCTGCGCGACCAAGATTGAGCTGAGATGGAGCCAAGAGCTTGCGAAGAAGGTCCTACACCCTCAGAGCCGCAAAACGATTACAATTTGATCAAATACGGAAACGAACAATGCTTAGTAATAATCGTAATTCGTATTATTAGAGGGCGAACATTGGCAACTTTTATTTGTTTTTATTTCGATGTCCGAGGTTTAAAATGAAAGTAACAATAGCAATGAAAAGTGTTGGAAGTTTGCTGAACCTCTCGATGGGCGTTTGCAAGGAGCCCCCAAAAAAATTATGTTCCCCCATTTTGTCTATATATTATTACGCTGTGGTAACTGCACTGAAAATGTTCTTGGGTAATTTGATTGCAAAGACCACTTACTAAACAGAAGTTGATTGATTGGTTGATTGGTAAAACACCTGCTAAAGTGATCAATAATTCAAGCAATCCGGTGTGTGTTTGTTGTGTGACACACGTGTGGGTTACTGTTAATAGGCTTTAGTATTCTTTTGATCGTTTATTTTGCTTAAATAAAACGGCTGCGCTGTGAGTTTTTACAAAATATGCCTTCAGATTTTTGCTAATAGAGGCCACCAGGTGCTGCTGTTTTAGAGACAGGTATGTGTCTGGGTAGATTATCAAGTTAATGCTGGAGGTTCTTTGGAATCTCTCCGCAGGGCAACATATTTTCAATTAATCCAAATTCTCACGAGGAAAGAGACCGTTGTATTCTACAGGCCCAAATATGTAGTTTTTTTTAAATGGAAGGCTTTGTTTGTGAAAGTCTAATTCTATCCAATGAGAGATGTGGGTGGTCATGTGTCCATTTGTGTCTTGTGCAGGCCAGTAAAATAATGAAATGTGTGTCAAGGTCATTGTCCAATGTCAAGGTCATTGTCCTGTGACTCAAAATGGAGGGAACTAAATTAAGTGAAATGAAAATGCTCTCTCATAACAAAACTAAAACCCCCTTTTAAAAAAAAAAACAAGTCCTGTTGAAGAATGCAGTATTCATTTTAGGACCATAGACATCCGTCACCTCCAAGATCAAATTGGCATCAGTTTTGCCCAAATATTGCTGTAATTTCTATTTAAAAGTAGATCGATAACATCTGAATGTCATGCTGCTTTTGTTTTGTGCCACGTTTAGAATGGTACGAACAAAGACACAGTTCAGCCAATGTTAGTGTTTATTAATGTTTTGTTTCAGGCCCAATGTTTGTGGATCGCGCCACAATGCCTACTGCTGCCCAGGATGGAAGACTCTCTCAGGAGGGAATCAGTGCATCGTCCGTAAGTTCTGTCTACCTCTTCTACAAGCTACCTTTAACACCTCATATGTTGTCTTTATTCCCCCGATTTGAAATGCCCAGCTGTACCACACCAGAGCTGCAGGCCCTATCCCATTGCTGCAGTGTCCCTCGTTAAATCAGGAGGGTGCACAGTTAGCACACACACCCTCTGAAACACCCTACCAGTACAATACAATACGAAACAATACAATACAATCATTTATCAGACGCTTTTATCCAAAGCGACTTACAGAAAGATCACTGACTTACCACAGTTGGCACAGGCAAAGAGTAGATGCCCGATCGCCCCAAGGAGCCATTTATTGCACAAGGCGGTAGAGTAAGAGGGAGGGGCCTTCCTCCGTGGGTGATGCTGTGACCCGATTGGTCATCGCACTTATGGTGTAAAGGGCCAAGCGCTTTAGCTGGATGCTGGATCCTCACCCACTTGGACTAACCCTGTCAGGATTTTCCACAGGCACACCAGTCACCAGACACATCTTACTGAGCCTCTGTTCAAACTAACTGCGGTGTGCATTTGTCTTTATCTGTGGGTAAAACATTCAGTAGTGACTGAAATTGACAGAAATGTGTTAATTAACAGAAGAGTGCAAAATTTGTTTAAATTTGGTCCTCAATATAAATGTTGGGCAAGTGAGAATTTAATAAAAACTGTCAATTTCCTGAATCCAGTGGTCTTAACAGTTAAATGCCCTTGTTTAAGGTTCAGCACTGAATACTGACCACAAGCAGGACTATATATTAAAGCCCCTCATTTATCCTACACCTGAAATATATTTTATTTTATGTAATTTAATAGTAATTAAATAGGATCATTTAAATCACTGAATTCTTTAATATGCAGAGCAATCAAATAGACAAGGGTGTGTGTGCTAGAGTGGGAGTTAAGCCATTTCTGACCTCCTGGTGACACTCACACCACACAAACACACACACACACTCCATACTTGCACACACATAGTCAGATGCACACTCACTCACTCACTCACTCACACACTCACTCACACTCAAACACACACACACTCCATACTCACACACACATAGTCAGACCCACACTCTCACACACACATAATACACGCCTCCTGGTGACACTCACACACACACACACACACACACACACACACACACACACACACACACACGCACGCACCCAAACACACACATGCACGCACACAAACACACACACACTCACACACTCACACACCCACACTCAAACACACACACAGCCCAAGAAGCCCCCTGGAGATTGCCTTCAAGTTATTCTGAAATCTGTTCCTCTGTGTTTGCCTAATAGCCTTATTTGGGTTGGGCTTTGAAGTCACCTAGACTGCTGGGCCCAGTACAGAGCCATCCTGACATGGAGGACAAAGCGGTCTGCAGTTCGGTTTAATCAGCTCTGCACTAAGGAATGTTTAATTTTCAGAGTCTACGTTTTAATTGACCGTGGGACTTAGTCCTTTTGCACACGGAGAATAATAACTTTTGTAGTTAGAGCTGACATGCTTTGTCCTGGTGTTTAGGTAAAAAGAAACGAGAAATGATTTTTATCTTTGGAAACAATATTTTGGTGACACACCCACACTTTGAAAATACAACTGTGCAGTGCAGGCATTCTAACAATGACTGAAAGTAAATGCAGGGCATGTTTGCACACACACACACACACACACACACACACACACACATATACACACACACACACACACACACACACACACATATATATATATACACACCCCATTGGCAGAGAGTGATGATGTCACTTGTACTGAGCAACAGTATACAGCAATGTATTCTTTCTCAATGATGAGGTCTGGAATTTATTTCATCCATGTTACAGTGAGTGTGCTTGCTGTGTACACAGTCTACATTTGTTTATCTATACAGGTCATATACATGTGTGTGCATGGGTGTATATGTGCATTATATATTTATACATATGTATATATATAGTGAATGCTAATGAATAGAGTTGAATTGTTCCTCTGCGACGGAGCACAGGAAGGCTGTTTATTTGTATGTGTCCCCTGATTGCAGTCTGGCAAGCTGCCTCCTTTCAGCCAGCGTAGGCATTGATACTGTTTAACAATACAGAACTCAGGGAGCGGGGTCACAGTGTGAGTAATGTCTCGCCCATCAGGGCGGATTACATCGCCAGCTTGACTTTCTCTGAGTGGGGGGGAGCAGCATCCTGGCTTCTGCTCCTAGCCCTGTTTACATTACGCGTGAAGGGGGCGAAGAACCTCACACACCGTATCAACCACCCGCCACCTTCCCCAGCGGCCTGCCACTCGCCCCCTGCTGATTTATGCTGTGTCCAGCTGTGCTTGAGCTCACTGTCTGGGATTTGACCCTTTTTCCTGGTTTGGTTTTGTTCTGTTTCCTCTCTTTTCTCCCCAGCCATTTGCCGAAGTTCGTGCGGAGACGGGTTCTGCTCCAGACCCAATATGTGCTCTTGTCCCAACGGTCAGATCGCAACGTCCTGCAGCTCGAAATCGGGTACTGTATGTCGCCGTGCAGTCAAAAATGTGGTGCCCAGTGCTTTGCAAGCTCTTTCACTGTTTCAACGACCCCACCCAACACATCTGTGTCCTGCAACGTTTGGAAGCCAAATACTTGGTTTGGAAGTCTGTGGGTCAGAACAGTCAGAGCAAAGCTCTCTGCCTTCTTCGATATACACCACACGGACCATGTTACTGTTTTGATAGACTGCAGTGTTACCTCTACCATTGAGAAGGAAGTTTGGACAGACATGAAGTGCATGGGGAAAAAAAAAAAAACAATGAAAAATTTGCAAAGGATTATTTCAAACAGAAAAAACACAAAACATGTTATGTGTTTCTTTCGGTCAACAACGCAGCGTAAATTAAATGCTTGTTCACTGGGGGATGTGAATTGGTTCTTGGCAGAACTCGGGTCTAATTGAAAATTGGTCTGTGGTTTTAAGGTTCTCCTCTCCCTCGCAGATGATGTCATTTCCTGCCCCTTGCCTTAATCACTTCTGTTTTTCTCAGACAAAATACAATGGAGCTTAACCATTGCCTCTTGGAAAGGGACCCATACTTTAAAACTTAAAAATGACCGCTAGTTTATCAAAGCACATAAAACAAATCTAGCAAATCTATCTCTACTACATGCTAGATCTACTCTACAATTACATAATACTACAATGCCACAATACTACAGTGCTTAAATCTCTTTTTTGACACAGTATTATATTGCTTTACCTTTGCTGTATGTGCTGTGATGCACAGGTGTCAGAAAAAGGTGTGTTTCTTAGTGTTGTCTCACTGTTGTCCTTCAGTTCAAAACTGCAACATTCGCTGTATGAACGGGGGAACGTGTGCGGAAGACAGCTGCATGTGCCAGAAGGGGTTCAACGGGGCGCACTGCGGACAACGTAAGGACCGCTCGCCACGCCTCCTTTTCAAAAGCGAAACATCATTAAAAGCCACACCCCTTTTAGCCTTTAGCAAGTGTATTAGCACTGCACAATGTCTGATTATGGACTCCAACTCCCATCAGTCCTGCCACAATGTCTGTTTATGGACTTCAACTCCCATCAGTCCTGCCACAATGTCTGATTATGGACTCCAAGTCCCATCAGTCCTGCCACAATGTCTGATTATGGACTCCAACTCCCATCAGTCCTGCCACAATGTCTGATTATGGACTTCAACTCCCATCAGTGCTGCCACGATGTTCGATTACGGACTCCCATCAGACAAGATGTAGCTCAATATTAGTCTTCGTTTTAATGCACGCCAGTTTCCAGATGTGACAATTGTTGCATCCTATACAAATGGGGAGGCGAGCAATTCGTTTTTTCAAACGAAATGTACCAGGGCGTATCGTCGGCCCACGTTTTAATGGTACACCCTTTTTGTATTTCAGCCGTCTGTGAGACCGGGTGCCTGAACGGAGGACGATGTGTCGCCCCTAACCGCTGTGCCTGCACATACGGCTTCACCGGAGCTCAGTGTGAAAGAGGTAGGCTGCTTAACGGCCATTTTCTCTCCTCCTTACACCTTCTCTCCTCCGCCCCGGTTATCTTAATCCACAACTAAAACACTTGAAGTTAGTGGGTACACAATATACATGGATAATAAAAACCAATAATAATAATATAATATAATATATACCATTTATCAGACACTTTTATCCAAAGCGACTTACAGTAGTGAATGCATACATTTTTCAGTATATGTGGTCCCAGTGGGAATTGAACCCACAATCTCAGCATTGCCAACACCATGCTCTACCTACTGAGCCACACAGAACCACTAAAATACAATTAGTGGTTATCAATAAAATTGATAACAAAAAAAACATGAATGTCCAATATGAAGATCTTCATAATTATACCTGTATCTGTGTACCACTTTTTACTTGCTTTTATTTTGTTGTTTACTGTCTCAGGGACAATGCGAGTAAACATTCTTACTCACATTTTTTCAAGTTAAAAACATGAAACAGATGCACTGCATACAGGGTTTGTAGACAGAGCTAATTTGCGACCCCTGACCCCTTGATGGTGGGATATTGTGTTCTGGTTGTGTGGCGGTGGTGGAACATTGGTTTCCTGTTTGCTCTGTAATGTGTTCTTGTTTCATGGCATGAAATTCTAGTTATATAAATACAATTGATGGTGGTGGTGAAGGGGAGGAGGGGGAGAGTTAGCCTACATCTCACTGGTTTCTATTAAGTTGTGCATTGGTTATTTACCCTGTTTGAGGTTTATGTTGTAACAAAAGTCTGTCGGTTTTCCGCTTCTTATTCACGGGGCCGCAATGCTACGCCCACGTGTGCCGTTTCCCACATCTGTTTCTAACTGCTCTTTCTGGAATGGGTAATTGACCGGTCAGTATTCTCGAGCTATTATGTGAATGAATCGCACTGTTTATGAGAAATCCGCACACCCTTTCGCAAGGAGCTAAAGAAACGAATGTATTGGGAAACGTCGTTAGGAGAAAGTGTGGGCAGAATTCCCTGGATGTACTGGAGATGCATATCATTTGGTTTTGAAATACCCCTGCATGTTCTCTGCCACTTCTGAAAAGAATGCTGGACCAATAGTCTACACTTGTATTGAAAACAAAAGAGAAAAAAATGTGTTAGTAATCGTATAGTTTCCCATGAGTGGTTGTTAATGTGTCAGGGATGAAGATTTGATCGGTTGTCCTGGTGATTTTCAGAGCTTCACCGGTTGTGTTTTGAGAGTGTGGCGCGCTGCAGTTTGGTAATGGAGTCATTTCCTCTTGGTGTCAATGACATTTGGATTCTGTCAGACGCAATTGTCACGGCCCATGTATGGCAGCAATAAAAGCTCCTGGTTTCTGTAAAGGAAATGTTTGAAATGTTTCGTCTACTGTATCTCTGATATCGCTGCCACAGATTGCTGTTTACAGTGTGTCTTTTTTATGCTTCCCGAGTTGAAAGAGGCATTTTTGGGTTCTCCATCCTTCCTTAATTCTTTCCATTTCACATTTAGTCATTAACTTAGAAAATAAATTATTCAATTATATATTTTTGATCTCGAGCGAGTTGCACAACAGTGCATGTACTGAGGCCAGGACATTGTTCCACGGATCTGTACACTGCCAATTATGCAGATATTTTGAGGAAACTTGACACAAGTGTTGTCCTCAGAACCTTGAATGATGAACCTCAGTACGTGAACTGATTTCACATCAAAACATCAAAGCCACAGAGGTTTCCTGATTCAGTTTCTCGTATATAAATCATCAAATCACTAGGTGTGGCTTTTGGTTAGCCTGGACACAAATGCCTCAGGTCACAAGGTCAAGGTTGAGATCACAGGGGCTCTTGATATTTTGGGGTTTTTGTCTTCTGGTACTCCAAGTTAACCAGTTAATTTATGCATGGATTTCGACTGTCCTCCCTGCATCTTGATTCATTTTGGGGTTTTTCTTGTGTGTGTGGTATGACCATTTGTTTTGCCGTCGTTTGAATGAATCCTCCTCTTTGACATATATTATTAATGTTGACTCATTCTTCCTGACGAACTCTATTTGATGCAGATGTGTGGGAGGTTATTGAGGGAGGTTATGAATAAAATGCCTGCGTTTGTGGCCAAGCTTTCTTTGTATCGTTTCTGGGTAAGTCGCATGCAAAGTGAATGAACCGTAAACGCCGACCAGATTTGCGAAGGGAGGCATTCAGTTGAAGTCGTGGCTGTGGCCTTTTGTTCCGAATTTTTAGTAACAATTCGCAACCGGTAATGGCACTCGCCCGGAGTGCAGGTTGTCCACTGTGGCCGGGGGTTCGATCCCCAACTGCGCCAGCCCAGTTCTCGGGATTCATGGGAATCGAGTCCCGTTCGGGAGTGGCGATAGTCCTTCCGGCCCAGGAGGAGGGGGGAGGGAAAGCCGGCACGAGCTCGCCATGAGCGCAGAAAGCTTTGCTGTGGGCAAAACTAATAGGCGAGTTCCGTCTCGAAGGAAGCGGTTCATTGATTCATATTCTGGGTAGTGGCTGGTCCCGTAGTTGCGGGCGGTGGGCTCATGGGGGAGGGTGAATTGAAGAAATAAGAGGGTACAAGTTGTCACCAAATTGGGAGAAAAAAGGGAAATAATTCATTTGAAAATGAATAATTGTGAGCAAGCATCACAGTGCACTTCTATGATACTTTCATTCTGTTCACAGTTCTGTAACTGTAATTAACAAAACATTGTAAGAACCTCCTTGGGTTCAAGCTAATGTGAACACATTGTAATAGCCTCTTGTAATGTATCATTATAATATGATTTGGAAGGCATACCTCTTTATTTATAATAGTTTTCTGTGCTTTGGGTTATCATATTGTAATTGTTGTGGGTGACGTCACTCACTATTTGGACTAATTTGGTCGTATTGGTGACAGGGATTCTGCCAGTAAATATCAATGGGTGCTAGCTAATGATAGCTAGCCAAGCTCTAGCTTGCTACCTAGCCACTTAGTTAGCTGGCTACTTTGTCCGTTTACGTGGAAATACTAAGACACCTTGGCATGTTAGTCTGGCTTGGTAACTTAGCTAGCAAGCTAGTCTCAGCTGGTTTGACGGCTGAAGTTTGGTGCTAGAAGTAGTTTCTGAATATAGCGGTATCTGAATATAGCTAGTTAGGTGGTGTCATGCATCATGTTTGCTAGACACAATCACAATTTTTTTAAAACACTTAAGAATAATTTTTACCCCCCAAAAACGGTGTGCTTTGAATGTGCAATAACAGACTCCTCTAGACTGACAATTATCGTCACCATGACCATGTCCAAATCAACAAAAAAATAATAATAATATACTCACCACTGGGCTGCTGAGGATTCAATCAAACTCTTTGAATCAACAACCAAATAGATTATTTTCACAGGAATGCAGGACTTATATACTTGATTATTATTATTATTTTTAATTTAATAAATTTATTTCAGATTTTTTCTCCCAATTTGGTTGCCAATTAAACCCTCTATTTATTTCAATTCCCCACCCCTACGAGTCCATCGCCCGTCCTCCGGGAGCGAGACACACATTCCTGGCCGATTGTTCCCGCCTCTTCCGAGACGGGAATTCTTCCACGGACGCCTTAACCTTCTCCTCAACGGACTCGTGCCGGCTCACCCTCCCCACTCCCCCGGAGGCGGGCAGCCAAATGCCGCCTCCGATCGGGCTGAAGACCAGGGCCGGTCTGGTAGAGACGCGGGTTTCGATCTGTGTCCCTGACGGGCAGCGCACACCACTCCGAAGCGTGGTGCGTTAGACCGCTACGCCATCCGCCAGCCAAATATACTTGATTATTTTGACCAATTAAAAAAATTAAGGGAGGTAACCACTGCCACGTTAGTCTGCATAAATACATAGTGTATATCTGAATTAATGGCAGCGGCCATGAAAATCAATACAAATCTGAAAACTGTATCACAGAGTAATCAAAAAGGGAGACTGTGTCCCACTCACACTGCCCTCCAAACTGGAATACCATAATCAGAATTGTATTGTTACCTGCCACAGACACACACACACACACACACACACACTTGTTTATTGATTTATTGTCTTCCCCCTACTTTTTGTCCATTTTACCCTCTGTCATAATTATTATCATCATTTACATTTTTACATTTTTTACATTTTAGCCATTTAGCAGACGCTCTTATCCAGAGCGACTTACACAATTAAAATTTCTTTACATACAATCCATTTATACAGCTGGATATTTTACTGAAGTAATTCAGGTTAAGTACCTTTAGCTCAAGGGTACAACAGCAGTGTCCCACCTGGGAATCGAACCTGCAACCTCTGAGTTTCAAGCCCAGTTCCCTAACCATTACATTAAACTGCCACCCCATCATCATCATCATCATCATCATTTTCTTCTTATTGTTATTATTGTTGTTGTTGTTGTTATTATTATGCGAAGGCAATATGATTTAGGTGTGTACTTACCCTGGTGAGCACATTGTCTGAAGTAGACTAACACCGTAGGTCTACGGTAGCAGGTATGAAAGCATTGTATATCAGAAGCCTTGTCAGTACATAGGTCAAGATTATGATTGAGGTGCTCGTGTGAATTTCCTTTCTTTTTCAATCATTGCCTCTAAATTATTATTATAATTTTTTTAATTTTGTTTCAGATTTTTCCCCGTTTTTCTCCCTAATTTGGGAGCCAATTATACCCTCTATTTATTTCGATTAACCCTCCCCCCACTGACTCGCCGCCCGTCTCTACGGGGCAAGCTACTCTCCGAGGCCGGCGATGATCTGCCTCCTTTGAGACGGAACTCACCGACCCCCTTTCTGGAGACACCCTTACGCGCTTCACTGCGAGTTCGTGCCGACCACCCTCCCCCCTCCCTCAGGAGCAGACAGCCAAATGCCGCTCCCGATCGGGGCCAATGGCCAGGGCAGAGACGGGTTTCGAACCGCATCCCTGATAGGCAGCTCACACTCGTACAGGACCAGCCAAATACGGGTGCGTTAGACTGCTACGCTATCCGCCAGCCCCCTGCCTCTAACGTTTTGGGTTTAACACTACATCCACGCTTTCGTCTCAGCTGTCCCTGTGCCATTTTTGAGCATTGCTTAGCGTTATTAGCCCTAAAGAGAATTATGCTTCTTTTTATTTTTTTTAACTTTAACTATATCAACATTTACTTTATCTTAACTTAAACAACATAATGAATTGAATGAATAAATGTGTCCGGAAAAGAGC
>JAINUG010000091.1:637500-697500 GCA_029706075.1 Aldrovandia affinis | reverse complement strand
AGGGAGAGACTGTACACAGAAAAATCCTAATCGCTATCTTCCATTTCAGATAAACGAGAACACGTAACCCCCCCCCTAATCTACTGTAGCGATCTATGGTTGCGCGCAGTTGCGCTTTTCCTGTTGCTTCGTGGCGTCTGTATATTTTTAAATTACTAACCTTTTCCTTCCCAGTGTTACAGGTAGGGTACGCAGCTGCCTACAACGATGTCTATCGCTGTATTACTGCACTGATCTTGTGCGCAAACTATGATTGATCTTACCATAGCCTATATTAATGCACATTGTGTAAGTCGCGCTCTGGATAAGAGCGTCTGCTAAATGCTTAAAATGTAAATGTAACCAGTCCCGTTCCCCTGCAGACTACAGGACTGGACCCTGCTTCGCCTCGGTGAGCAACCAGATGTGCCAGGGTCAGCTGACGGGCATCGTGTGCACCAAGACGCTGTGCTGTGCCACAGTGGGCCGCGCCTGGGGGCACCCCTGCGAGATGTGCCCGGCCCAGCCCCACCCCTGTCGCCGGGGGTTCATTCCGAACCACCGAACGGGAGCTTGTCAAGGTACGGTCTCGCCGCCGGATCAGGCCTAATTGATTTAAATTGCTTTTTTTTTTTGGGTTCCTCTGCCTGAAGAATTCCGCGAGACATGTCGACAGGTGGTGGAGAGGGCGGCTGTCGGGTCTCTGTGTTCATGGTTGACTGGATGCGCGCCGGGTTTTTGTAGTTTTTGTTTTTTTTCCTGGGTAAAATGTCTCAGGTCTCAGAGCTTTTTCAACACAAAAAACAACAACAACAAAAAAGCCTTTGTTAGTGCAAAGTTTACAAGTTTACAAGGGGATTATGTTTGGTGGAGGGAGGAACCTTATCAACTGGAATATTTTTTTAATGGCTCAGTGAGGCTGATTTTTGCCGCTCACAACTCAAATGACAAAAAAATATGAGTTAGCTTGCTAAATAACGTTATTTTAACGGATACAACTTTATACCCTTTATTCAAACTATTTTTTTATTATTTTGTGTTGTGCATGAAGGAATTGTTGTGGGTTACATTGTTACTATAGCAACGTTACAAGCAATTCACTCATACTAGTGATGATAGAACATAAATGGATGACAGCAGGTTTAGTTACGCATAGCTGCAGCTTGCTAGCTAGCCACCAGCTTAGCTAATTAGCTAATTAGATAACACTACCTCATATTTGTGCGACTGGACTCACACCTTAGCATCGGACGCACAAATGAGGCAACACCTTTTAAAGCTCTGCGAATCATACAGCTATATTCTTTCCTAGTGTCCCATGGGCGTGAATAGTCGAAATCACAAATTACAAATGTGTGATTAATGATGGATAGATGTATTTCCCTTTTTACATTTCCAAAGTATATTTGCTGTTTTTACAGCCCCCACTTCCGTAATGGCAAGGATTGCTTTCTTAATAATGTAATACAATATGCCATTTGGCAGACGCTTTTATCCAAAGCATTTTACAGTAGTGAATGCATACATTTTTCAGTATATGTGATCCCAATGGGAATCGAACCCACAACCTAAGCGTTGCCAACACCATGCTCTACCTACTGAGCCACACAGGACCACGCCCAACTACTGAGCCACACAGAACCACTACTACTACACGCATGAGAGTAATCCCACCACTTCAGTTCCTTAAATTCGCCTTTTCTCCGGGCTCCTGTTGCAGCCCTGGGAAGCCGAAGCCAGCAGCTCATGTAGAGCAGACATGAACGCACGTTGCTGGAACCGGCAGGAAGTGATCTTAAGTCACAAAAATTTGTCGCTGCTGCACGATGGGCAAGCGTTCAACAAGCTACCAACAGAACGGAATTCTCTGTGTCTCAGACTCAAGCGTTCATTCATGCTAATCTTTAGGTATGTCTCGAGTCTGCGTGTTTTTTTTCTTCGTTCGGTAAAGACACACTGCGCACTCTATTCCCGATTACCCACCGTTCTCCTGCGTGATTCACTCGAGGCGATCGAAGTCGAATGTGTCGAGAGTGCCTCGGATAAGGAAACGCCCTGTCTAAGCTGGCCGGCGATCGTGTTGTGTGTGGCGATAGGCCACTTCTCCGCGCTTACCAACCGTCCGTCTACACCTACAGTGCAGATATTCACTCGACCATTCCCTCTTAGACTGGCCAAATGTCACGTCCGTGTTTCAGAGCTAGCCTTTATCCATTTTGTTTGCGGTGAGGCACCAAAAAAACTATTTGTTCGCGGCTTTATACAACAATGTTCCGAAATGAAAGGGAAAAAAACCCGAACCCGCCCTGCAAGGGGTCTTTAGCACAGCCCTTCGCGAAGAAGGTTGCTTCCTGTTTCCTTTTAAACATCTGTTTTTCCTTAGCAAGGGGAAAAAATACAAGTGTCTGTGCAATGTGGTGTTCATCGACGGAGTTCGGAGGAGACGAGGAGTGCACTGGAGTCACTGTATATTATATTCTGTATGACACACTCTTGATGGTACATGCTTGTCATCCCTTTTCCCCGTGTTTGGGAATAGGATGTTCTTGTAAATGGCAGACAGATGTTCCCGTAACAACAAAAGCATGGTCGACGTAGGAGTTTCAGAGACTCGGCGGACGGCAGCGTTTCGGAGCAGCGGCACGGGCATTTTTTTAACCGCTTTTTCACCCCAGTTTGAGACGGTGTGGGACGGTGCTCGCCGTGCCCATTTCTGTGTGTGACCGAGAGAGGCTTGCACGCTCAATTATCGAAACTATGCGCTAATATACCTTGGTAGCCCGTCCCACCGCTGGCCCTCGCTGACCTCCTGACAGCATCGTGCTGCTCTGACCCACGGCGCTGTCATGAGGTAGTCATGGCGAACTACTTCCAAGGTTTCTGATTGGTTGACCGGCCGCCCTGAGATACGCATCGCTCCCGGCGTGCCCTGTCGATGTCTCTCTTGCTTGTCAACAGCAGGGAATAAAAGCGCCCGTCCCGCGCTACACTGCGCCTTTTGTTCGGTCCCCGCGGGCCCCTGAGGGCGCGGCGGCCCGGAGAACGATCGTTTTTTCGGGTACCCGTTTAGATCACGCTGGCCTGCAGGACGGTCCCGCCGCTGCCGCCACCGCCCCTGGGTCTCGGGCGGGGAGAGGTGCAGGCAGATGTGGGCCGGGACTTTTCCCCCGGGGGCGTTCTGGAAAGCCCCTCTGCTACGTTTGGCTTCTGCGGTAATTCCTCCAGCTGTATAAATTCTTTTTATCGTCTGGCTGTCTGCGGGACGGAGGGAGGGAGAGAGGGAGGGAGAGAGAGAGAGGGAGAGAGGGGGAGAGAGAGTGTGAGAGGGAGAGAGTGAGAGAGAGAGAGTGAGAGAGAGAGACAGAGAGAGAGGGAGAGAGAGAGGGAGACAGAGAGAGAGAGAGGGAGACAGAGAGAGAGAGAGAGAGAGAGAGAGAGACAGAGAGAGAGAGAGAGAGAGAGAGAGGGAGACAGAGAGAGAGACAGAGAGAGAGAGAGAGAGTGGGAGTGGCTGGTTCTCAGAGCCTGGTGATTTACGCCCCGCGCACGCTCGCTCGCTAGGCTACGGGATGCATTCCTGTCTCCTCTCCCGTCTCTGCGTTTGTTATTTTCCCCTCTTCCTCCTGTCGTCCCCCCCTGCGGAAGGCCGTGCATCCGGGAGCTCAGAGACCTGCTTCTCCAAACTCCCACCGTCACCCTCTCCACTCCCACGACTCGGGCCCCAGCTTGGCCCCGGGCCCCTGCTCTTCGGTATCCATACTGATGTCACGCTGTCACCTGATGGCTTCGGATACGATTCTTTTTTTTATTTCTTTTTTTATTTGTTTCTGATTTTATCCCATTTTCTCCCAATTTGGTAGCCAATTAGACCCGCTATTTTTACGTCAATCCCCCCTAGTAATGTGAGTTCGCTGCCGTAGTCCTGCGACCGGTAGTGACGAAGCGAAGTGACGCATCTTACGAGACGGCACCCGCAGCCCGTCGACCGTAACCCGGTACTACAGGGCCACTCTTATACGCAGCGAACGTCACGTCGGCTCCCCTCCCCCCTCCCTGGGGCGGACAGCCAATCGCCGCCCCCTGGTGGCACTCCCGGCCAGAGCCGACACTTGGCGAGACGGGGAATTGAACCCCGGTCTCCGTGTCGGATACGATTCTTAATCAAATCAAAAGGAGGTCACGGAGGACCGCCCTAGGGCTGTTTATCGTTTCGTGCTTTGACGTGGATTCAGTTTGATGCGTAAACCCCCGTTTTAAAACACGGTCAGGTTGCTGTGGCCCAGGGTGTGAAGAAAAGAATGTTCTTCTAATAGTCACTGTGACACCAAGCAGAACACCAGCCATGGTGTTGCTCTAACTTTTGATTAATCATATTTTGTCTGCTTCTAGCTGCTTACAAACTAAAGCACGATTTCAGCCCCCTCACCATGGCTGAACAAAGTTAGGTAGTGTCGCCCTTTTCTTAAATGGTTTTTAAACCAATAGTTCTCTTTACAGATGAATAATTTTGTGTAAAACAAATGAGATGTGATTTTGTTTTGGTTAACAAGTAATTTTTTTTCCCCTTCTTGGCAGATGTGGACGAATGCCAGGCCATTCCTGGGCTCTGTCGAGGAGGAAATTGCATTAACACTGTTGGATCGTTCGAGTGCAAGTGCCCCGCCGGACACAGGTTTAACGAAATTACACAGAAATGCGACGGTAAGGCCTTACGTTTGGACGTGAAGTGGGAAAACCGTACCTTTTCACATACACAAAATAATTCCTGTTCTGCGGAAGGCTGCCCCTCAGCATATCCATTCAGCTGTAGGCCCCGCTCTGGAGAGGAGCCTAATTAAATTTGAGTCAGGTTTCTATTTTTCCATACCTTGGAAAAGTGAAAGTGATTTAATTGTACCGGAGTCTTGCAAGAGACTAAAAGAGAGTGATTGTCAAAGGACACAAGCAGCTGCGGCAGATTCTGAGGGCTGTTCACACGGGAGTTTCTCTTTAATATTCGGGCCCGAGGCGAGGCCTGCAGGATCAGCACACGGCCAGGGGAGGCCACGACAGAGACGTATCGCTGGGAGAGGAGAGAGAGGCCGACAACCTGCCTCTGTCAGCCACCAGAACTGGTCTGGTCTGGTGGGGAGGGTGCGAGCCGAAATAAGGAGGGGGGTTCCTTCTTCTCTGGGGTCAGGGGAGAGATGCGTCCTTCCGTGTACGGGTGGGGTTGTTGTGCCTTGGAAATGCGGGGGCCTATTCCCGGAGCCGGGGGGGCATTGGGGGGGGGGGGCGGGGGCGCCGATGAGTCAGGGGTGACTCAGATGTTTTGTCCTCGCTCCCGGCAGGCCTGGGGGTGCTCAGAGGCTGAGGGGCTTCTGGGAGACGATGTTCGTAACCTCCCCAAGGCACATCATCGATCCATAAATAAACAGCACCGGCTCACATCAGCAGATACATTCCTCCCCTCCCCCCCCCCTTGGACTGGCAGGCCCAAGGCCTGTATCCTGAGAGCAGATTACAGTGAAACACTGGCCAAGATATATGCTTTGGTTTTATATTTAAAGACATTGAGAATTGAGAGTTATTTTAAGAACTCTCGTTTGGCCTGTAATGCACAGGAACTATGTTTTTAAAAAATAATAAAAAATCTAGTCTCAGCATCTCTGGTGCACTAAAAGGAATAAAAGCCCTTATTCTGCCACATATTAAAACTGTTATTGGCTCATTTGGAATATTGGGTGACGAGTTCCAGACCAGCCGTAATTCTGCACAAGTTGGTTTGCTGAAAAAGTGGTGAAAAGATTAATCTGCGATGGCCATTTCACAGAATGTCGGAAGAAAAGGCTGATTCATACGCACTTGCTGAACTTTGGAAACAGACGTTTGAAATTTGGTCCGGTTATATTTCCTAACTCGTATTAATGTCATGAGCCATTTGTTCTGAAACCAAGGTGGTTAGCACTGTCTCACAAAATGTGCCAATAAAGTTGTTCTGAGAGAGTAACCGGCAGGGGAGCAGTCTATCCAGCCTGTTCTGTCAGGCGAGAGGCCGAACCCACGCTTTTAAAAAAGAGAAGACATTAACAGACATTAGTGAAAGACATAATCTGTTGTGTCAGCTTCCATTTAGTTTCTCTGCTACAGTAACACACAGTAACCCACAGAATTAGGACATAATTAAAAGACACTACTAGTTTCTCTGCTACGGTAACACACAGAATTAGGACATACTTAAAAGGCACTACTAGTTTCTCTGCTACAGTAACGCACAGAATTAGGACATAATTAAAATACATTACTAGTTTCTCTGCTACAGTAATGCACAGAATTAGGACATAATTAAAATACACTACTAGTTTCTCTGCTACAGTAACACACAGAATTAGGACATAATTAAAAGACACTACTAGTTTCTCTGCTACAGTAACACACAGTAACGCACAGAATTGGGACATAATTAAAATACACTACTAGTTTCTCTGCTACAGTAACACACAGCATTAGGACCATAACGAAAGGACACTGGGAATTGACCATAATCCACACTGTGTCTGTTTCTTTTTTCGGCAGATTTCGACGAGTGTGCCAACATCCCCGGTTTGTGTAGTGGGGGCGAATGTTCAAACACAGTGGGGAAATACTTCTGCAAGTGCCCCCAGGGATTCTACACCCCCCTGGATGGGTCCCGGTGTATCGGTGAGGAGCAGCTGTGTGTGACAGTCATCCGAACAGTGTTGAGGATCTCTGGCTTTGTGGAGAGATCGTCCTGAGATGGTGTTCACTGCAATGCCAGCGCTGTGTGTAAAATGGGAGGAGGGGGGTTAGGAGTGTTACATTTTACATTTACATTTTAAGCATTTAGCAGACGCTCTTATCCAGAGCAACTTACAAGATGTGCATTAGTACATGGTAGGAACAATCATAGTTCGAGCAAGAGATCAGTGCAGGAATACAGCGATAGACATCATTGCAGGCAGCTGCGTACCATACCTGTAACACTGGGAAGGAAAAGGTTAGTAAATTTAAAAAAATAATCATCATTTTGAATGGAGTAAGCAGGGGTATATAGTGTTGAGCAAGTAGGCAGTGGTGATGACAATTAACTAGATGTACAGAATTCAGTGGTAGTGGAGTCTGAAAAGACAGAGACCTCCCCTCTCCTCCGCTTGGCGGTGTTGACTGTAGTCTCACAGCGACACATTAAAAACGTGTTTCAGTGCTCAGTGATCACCAGACGTTCAGCTACTGCAGTCCTTCCGGTTGGTGACGGTTAGTTTCTGGTGCTGTGTTACAGTTTGTGAAAAGGTCAGATCACGCATTGTCCTCCAGCTTGGTCCAGTACAGTACAACACAATCGTTGAGCAGACGCTTTTACCCAAAGCGACTTACAGAAAGTGCATTCAGCTCGAGTGAAATGAACAACCACTTGACGCTACGATGTCTAAGCACGTCATTCCCTTAAGTAAGAAACATAAACAACACAAGTGCTAATTACAAGGATATTAACGATCTTTTTTATTATTATTATTTAATAGAGGGATGGGTGGGTTCATGACCATATATAGGAATGCTTTGGCGTCACCAGGACAGAATTCAGATGTTAGGAATACGGATGGAGCCAACCATCTGGTCAGCCTAGGGAATCTGTGGTCCTTCTGCACAGTCACCTAGCTCAGAGAGAGGGAGGGAGGGAGGGAGGGAGAGAGAGAGAGGGGGAGAGAGAGAGAGAGAGAGAGAGGGAGAGAGAGAGAGCGAGAGAGAGAGGGAGGGAGAGAGGGAGAGAGGGGGAGAGAGAGAGAGAGGGAGTGGAGATAGGAGTGAGGGAGAGAGAGAGAAAGAGAGAGAGGAAGAGAAGAAGAGAGAGCTCCTGTCAGATACGCTCTTCCTCTACGTGGTCAGAGCAGCCATGCTGAGAGAATGCTGTAAACCATTCCAACCGGCAAGAATTTAGGTCAGTAGTCTGTTGCCTCTTAGTGCCACAGAATTGATCTATCTCTTCTGTAAGAGCCACGAGTGGAGACGGGAAGCAGGGTGTAAGATCACATACCTGTCCCTCGTCTGTCTCCCTCTCTCATCATTAATGGCTCAGGGAAAAGGGGAAAAAAGCTCTACGTTTAACTCACTGTCTCCTAAAACTCAGGAACTCTGCAGCTGGGAGAGGGAGGGAGAGAGAGAGGGAGGGAGGGAGAGAGACAAAGAGAGGGAGAGAGAGAGTGGAGAGAGAGAGCGAGAGGGAGGGAGAGAGTGGAGAGGGAGAGAGAGAGAGAGAGAGAGACCGGGAGAGAGTGGAGAGGGATAGAGAGAGGGAGAGAGAGCGAAAGAGAGAGGGAGAGAAAGTGGGAGAGAGATGGCTTTTCCAGTCCATTACTGTATTGTTAATCCACCTGAACTATGAACTCTTTAAGAGGTCGGTCACAAGGCACCATTCAGACGAGCAGAAGTCTCTTCAACACACTTTGCTTCGGCTGCTGTGACACATTGGTATTATGGAGAAGGTGCTCGAAAAGTGGAGGATTTCACAATGTGGATGTGTGTACTGGGATCACATTTACATTTAGCCATTTAGCAGACGCTCTTATCCAGAAGATGTGCATTAATACAAGAGATCAGTGTAGTAATACAGCAATAGACTGTTGGCAGCTGCACACCATACCTGTAACCCAGGGAAAGAAAGATAAGGTTACTGTAGATTTTTTTCTTCTTCCCCCATCTACCCTGAAAGGTCAGGAAGGTGGTGTGGGGTGGGGGGTGAATGGCCAGTCTTCCCCAGGTGCTTCCGTTTAGTCTCACACGGGGGGGGTGAGGATCATGCTGATATGTAAATCAGAGAACGTCGTTACGGAGCCCAGACTCGCCGGCCAACGACCTCGCTGTGGAGCGCCAAGACCCCCCCTCCCAAACGAGGCCGGAGAAGCCCCTAAATCAAACGGGCCGGTTCTGCCCGGAGCCCAGACAGCACAGGGGGGGAATGTGGGTCGGGGGGAGGGGGGGCTGCAGCTGATCCACGCCGGCCCCCGGCCCCCGCCCCAGGGAGGATGTTTGTTTGGAAAGAATGTCCGCTATGGAACTCGCTCTCCTTTTCCAAAAAATCTGTTTTGCCAAACAAATTCCGTCAGGTTCCCAGGCGCTGCGCATGTCACCGTGAACGTTGAGCCGTGTTTTGGGTTTTTTCTTTCCCTCCTCTTCCTCCTACTCCCCCTCTTCTTCCTCCTCCCCCTCTTCCTCCTCTTCCTCCTCCTCCTCCTTATTATTTGACATTTCAGAGTCCCTTAATAATCATTTAAGAGTTCATGAAGCCAGACTGTACCCCCCTTCCCCCACGTTGTTGGAGGCGCCTCTGTGTGACGTGACGCTCTTCCTCCTCCTCTTCCTCCTCCTCCCCAGATGGCCGGCCGGGGTACTGCTCCTCGGCCCTGGTGAACGGCCGCTGCTCCGCGGAGAACAGCCAGACGATGACGAAGACGCAGTGCTGCTGCGACAGCGGGCGCTGCTGGTCGGACGGCTCCTTCCAGGAGATGTGTCCCATCCGCGGAACGGGTTTGTTCCTTTTTTTAGTTGTAAAAAATGTAGTTTCAGGGCTGGCGGATGGCCCAGCGGTCTAGTGCACCGCGCTTTGGAGCGGTGTGCGCTGCCCGTCAGAGACGCGGATCGAAACCCGCGTTTCTACCAGACCGGCCCTGGTCGTCAGCCCGATCGGAGGCGGCATTTGGCTGTCCGCCTCCGGGGAAGGGGGGAGGGAGAGCCGGCACGAGTCCGCCGAGTAGAAGGTTAATGGAGTCCGTGGAAGATCTCTGTCTCGAAAGAAGGCGGGGAAATAGGTCCAGGAATACGAATCTCGTTCCCGGAGGACGGGCGGCGGACTCGTGAGGGTGGGGAATTGAAAATAAAATAGAGGGTATAATTGGCTACCAAAATTAGGAGAAAAACGGGGGAAAAAATCAGAAATAAATTAATAAAAAAAAAAAAAAAAAAAATGTAGTTTCAGATTTTTTCCCATTTTCTCCCACTTTAGTAGCCAATTACACCCTCTATTTTCATGTCAATCCCCCCCTCGCATTGTGAGTTCGCTGCCGTAGCCCTGAGACCGGCAGTGACAACAGCGATGTACCGCCTCCTCCGAGCCGGCACACCCCAGACTGTCGACCGTAACTCCGGTACACAGAGCCACTCCTATATGCAGCAAGCTCGTATCAGCTTCCCTCCCCCCTCCCTGGGGCGGACAGCCAATTGACACCCCTTTAGTGGCACTCCCAGTCAGAGCCGATGCTGGCGCGGCCAGTGGAATCGCCCCCCGGTCGCAGTGGCCAGCGTCGAACGTTGTAACCACTAGACCACCCGGTCGTAGTTGTGGGAGTGAAGTGGAGAATTGTGTGTTTTCCAAGCGCGAGTTTGATTTTGTGCTTTTTGATTCAGGATTCACTTCAAACTCTTGTAAACCCCCTTCGTTACAGATGAGTACCGGAAGCTGTGCACCATCATCCAGCCCTTGGACCAAGGGCCCATCCCTGGGGGCCCTCTTGTCCCTGGGGGCCCCATTTACCCCGGAGGCCCTGTTTATCCCGGAGGCCCTGTTTATCCCGGAGGCCCCGTCATTCCCGGAGGCCCTGTTTATCCCGGAGGCCCCGTCATTCCCGGAGGCCCTGTTTATCCCGGAGGCCCCGTTATTCCTGGAGGCCCTGTTTATCCTGGAGGCCCCGTTATTCCTGGCGGTCCTGTCTACCCTGGACGGCCTGACATCCTGCCTCCTCCTAGTACGTCCCCTCTACGTGAAGCGAGTCTGAAGCTGTGAGCTCTGTGCTATAGAACGGTTTGAGCCTTGCATGGCCGCCTCACTCATACTCCACGGTCTCTCTTTAGTTTTGTGAGCTCGTTGCTTGTGGTTGGCGGTCGTGTCAACAGCTGACGCCATCAGTCCTTTCTCTGCATCGCGGATACATCGGAAAATAATATATGTATATATTTCTTTTAAATTCACCAAAATTAAATTCTCTGTTTCGGGAGAGACCTGGCGGTATTTATTTATTTATGTATGTATTTATTTATTTGAGCTGAATGCAGCATGTTTTGACAGTTGAACTTTTGACAGTTGACAGTTGGCTTTTGAAAGCGCGTCATTGTGGTGCCTCACTAGTGTGTTCCGCGTGTGTGTGTGCAGTCATCCAGACCCAGAACATCAGCAACACGTGCGCCGTGTACCGGAACCTGTGTGTGAACGGCCGCTGCTTCCCCACGCCAGGGAGCTACCGCTGCGAGTGCAACATGGGCTTCAAGCTGGACTGGAGGGGCGAGTGCGTGGGTGAGCGCCTCCTTCCTCTCCCCGAATATACCCGACGCTCGGCTAAACCTCCTGGAGAGGAGCAAACGGGCCCATTCCCCCGACCGTCTGCCCGTGAGCCGGTCCTGCGGGGGGCAAAATGGCCGCTCACGGCGTCGCGCTTTCTCCCCAGGAGTGTGACGTCTTTTCGGAGTACAACACAACTCAACTACAGCACAGCACAGCACAACAGAGCACAACACACACATCACAACTTTATTAATCCCCGAGGGGCAATTTGATTTTGGGGATGGTAAAAATAGACAAGTATAACAAATAAAGTATAAGTATAACAAATAAACAAAGAATTAAGTGTAAAAGATTAACAGTTAGTCCACATGCAAGGTAGGCATTTCACGTGCCAAGCCCCAGGTAGAGCCTAGGATCATCGAGCTGGGTGTGTTAGAGTGACGTTTGTTTTCTCCCGTGCCACAGATATGGACGAGTGTGAGCGCAGCCCGTGCGTGAACGGCGAGTGTGTGAACACGGCCGGCTCCTACTTCTGCCAGTGTCCCGTCGGCTTCCAGAGCACAGCCACCAGGACCGAGTGTCGAGGTGAGAGAGAGGGAGGGAGAGAGAGAGGGAGAGGGAGAGGGGGAGAGAGAGAGAGAGGGAGGGAGGGAGGGGGGGGGAGAGAGAGAGAGAGAGAGAGAGAGGGGGAGAGAGAGAGAGAGGGGGAGAGAGGGGGAGAGGGAGGGAGAGGAGGGGGAGGGAGGGAGGGAGGGGGGGGGAGAGGGAGGGAGGGAGGGAGGGAGGGGAGAGGGGAGAGGGAGGGGGAGAGGGAGAGGGAGGGGGAGAGGGAGGGGGTGAGAGGGAGGAAGGGAGGGAGAGAGAGAGGGGGAGAGAGGGAGAGAGGGAGGGAGGGAGGGAGGGAGAGAGAGAGGGGGAGAGGGGGGAGAGAGGGGGAGGGGAGGGAGAGAGAGAGGGAGGGAGAGCGAGAAGGAGAGAGAGAGAGCGGTGATCACTGCGCTACAGGGCTGTGTGTCAGAGAGCCACACCCAGGGTTAGTAAAACAAGGATAAAACTGGCTGTGATCCATCCACTTTCTGGAGCCTAAGGGGAAGTGACAGGTACGTTTTTTAAGAATGACAGAGCGCCCAGACAGGTGGAGGTATGGCTCAGTGAGGGAGGGTGGAGGTGTGGAGAGAGAGAGAGGGTGGAGGTGAGGGTGGAGTGAGGTCACTACAGGTGGAGGTGTGTCTCAGTGAGGGAGGGTGGAGGTGGAGAGAGAGAGGGCGGAGGTGAGGGTGGAGTGAGGTCACTACAGGTGGAGGTGTGTCTCAGTGAGGGAGGGTGGAGGTGTGGAGAGAGAGGGTGGAGGTGTGGCTCAGTGAGGGAGGGTGGAGGTGAGGGTGGAGTGAGGTCACTACAGGTGGAGGTGTGGAGAGAGAGGGTGGAGGTGAGGGTGGAGTGAGGTCATTACAGGTGGAGGTGTGGAGAGAGAGGGTGGAGGTGAGGGTGGAGTGAGGTCATTACAGGTGGAGGTGTGGAGAGAGAGGGTGGAGGTGAGGGTGGAGTGAGGGCTCTACAGGTGGAGGTGTGGAGAGAGAGGGTGGAGGTGAGGGTGGAGTGAGGTCACTACAGGTGGAGGTGTGTCTCAGTGAGGGAGGGTGGAGGTGTGGAGAGAGAGAGGGCGGAGGTGAGGGTGGAGTGAGGTCACTACAGGTGGAGGTGTGTCTCAGTGAGGGAGGGTGGAGGTGTGGAGAGAGAGGGTGGAGGTGTGGCTCAGTGAGGGAGGGTGGAGGTGAGGGTGGAGTGAGGTCACTACAGGTGGAGGTGTGGAGAGAGAGGGTGGAGGTGAGGGGTGGAGTGAGAGGTCATTACAGGTGGAGGTGTGGAGAGAGAGGGTGGAGGTGAGGGTGGAGTGAGGTCATTACAGGTGGAGGTGGAGAGAGAGGGTGGAGGTGAGGGTGGAGTGAGGGCTCTACAGGTGGAGGTGTGGAGAGAGAGGGTGGAGGTGAGGGTGGAGTGAGGTCACTACAGGTGGAGGTGTGTCTCAGTGAGAGCCCTTCCCTCTTTTCTCCCCTGCAGATCTGGACGAGTGCGTGGCTAACGGGCGCATCTGTAACCACGGCCGCTGCGTCAACACGGCGGGCAGCTTCCACTGCGTCTGCAACGCCGGCTTCGAGATCTCCACCGACGGGAGGAACTGCCAGGGTCAGTGAAGCTCTGCGCTCCCGGCCAGCGGCTGCACTCATGCAGAACCTTAATACCGCTTTCTGCAGCTTCCTACTGCTTTCTACTGCTTTCTACTGCTTAACCCCCTGAGGTCGGCTGGATCGGCGCCGATCCAAGCAGCAATACAAGTATATTACTATTTCTAACTTCGCGATATTTTATCATACACACGCGGCAAAAACATTGACAGAAACCTTAGAATCGCGACTTTCCGATTTGAGCACTGGCAAATAATATGGGATTTTTAAATTAGATTAATTAGACCAAAAGTAAACCTTGCATTTCACTCTCTTTTTTATCTGGTAGTAACGTCCCCCTTCTATTGACATGGTAACTAGGGGCGAGTTTCGCGAGGTGTGTGGGGAGGGGCGTGGGACCATGTGTGAAAACGCCGGCGTAAACACATAAACTGTCCCGACAATTTGAAGCAAGATTTTATATAGACATACAATTTTATTCAAGATGGAAAGATTTTCTGCGCTGCAGTGTTTGAGAGTATTGATGAAAAGCGACGAAGACAATAACTGACGAAGAGTAAGTAACTATATTTGATTTGCCATGTTATCAAATACTCGTATATATATTCAATATATGAATTCCGCGTCTTGTGACTACATATTCCGCGTGTTGCAACGTAACAAATTGCAATATGCACACAAGATCTATGGAAGAATACTTTTCAAACAGCCTAAAATGTTATTTATTTCGCTTGTTTTCAAATACTCGTGAAAATATATGAATTCGCGTCTTGTGACGCCAAACATATTCCGCGTGTTAGTAACTTAATCTAAATCCCTAACGTTAGTAGATTAGTTGGTTAGTACTATACACATCTACCTAATATATACAAAGTGCAATCTAGAAAGTAAGAAGGAAGAAAACGAGATAATAAGCGAAGGCGGAAAAAAACCGAAAAGTATAAACTCCCGAAGTGCATGACAAGAAAGGAGTGGATCTCGAAATAAACGGAACAAGGACAGACAGGGAGCAGAACGTGACAGAACAGGGAAAATGCAATACTGGATAAAGAATAATGAATAAGGACTGAATGAAAAATAAACAAAGACCAAAAACAACAGAACAGGAAATCAGAATATAACACTGATGGCCCAGTGAGATGGCCCATCTGACAGATCTTAGAGGTGTGGACAATGAATAATGAATATTCAGGTATTTGGCATTTAGCCCTCCCACAGCCTGAAATAAATGTGACCAGTTCTGATAAAAACAGGTTTTTAGCTATTTAGATCTCAGATGTGCTAAACTGTTTTCACACCCTTACATAACCAAGACCTTGATGAACAAACGCACATTGGCAAAACAATTCGTCACTATAGTTTAGTGTGTGCTTTCACAACTTTTGTGACAGCAGAAAAATTTACTATTTTTAACTTGTGTGTTTGTAGATCTATTTACAAGCTGCATATGATACTGACCAAACTATTGATGGCATACAAATGTAGCTGTGATTGTCCTTCAAATAAAAATATCAAACACTTTGGAGTAAGTGTGTGTTAAATTGATGAAATTGAGATAAATATCAGACCATGCCAAAATCAAAAAACATCTAAAAGCTTAGCACGGACCTCAGAGGGTTAATACTGCTTTCTACTGCTTAATACTGCTTTCTACTGCTTTCTACTGCTTCCTACTGCTTTCTGCCTTAATACTGCTTTCTACTGCTTTCTACTGCTTTCTACTGCTTAATACTGCTTTCTACTGCTTTCTACTGCTTCCTACTGCTTTCTGCCTTAATACTGCTTTCTACTGCTTAATACTGCTTTCTGCCTTAATACTGCTTTCTACTGCTTTCTGCCTTAATACTGCTTTCTACTGCTTTCTGCCTTAATACTGCTTTCTACTGCTTTCTGCCTTAATACTGCTTTCTACTGCTTTCTGCCTTAATACTGCTTTCTACTGCTTTCTACTGCTTTCTACTGCTTAATACTGCTTTCTGCCTTAATACTGCTTTCTACTGCTTTCTGCCTTAATACTGCTTTCTACCGCTTTCTACTGCTTTCTACTGCTTTCTACTGCTTAATACTGCTTTCTACTGCTCGCCATTTTGTGCACTTCGGTTTGAATAAGTTACTCAGAGAGTAAACCTCAGAGCAGGGGCGGTGGATAGTGTAGCGGTCTAACACCATATCTTGTCTGGTCCGATACAAGTGTGGGGAGGGTAAATCGGAATAAATAGAGGGTGTAATTGGCTACCAAATTGGGAGAAAAAACTGATTTTTTAAAATAAAAAATAAAAAATGACCAGATTTGATAGCATATGAGTATACAATAGTGATATTATAATGAGAGCATCTGACAGTATATATTTATATATAGTAGCATATATGGGCAGCAGTGTAGTGTAATGGTTAGGGAGCTGGGCTTGTAACGCAGAGGTTGCACGTTCAATTCCCAGGTGGGGGCACTGCTGCTGTACCCTTGAGCTAAAGGTACATAACCTGAATTGCTTCAGTACATCCAGCTGTATAAATGGATTGTATGTAAAGTAAACTGTGTAAGTCGCTCTGGATAAGAGCGTCTGATAAATGCATAATATGTAAATGTGAATGGACGGGTTTCGAGCCGCATCCCTGATAGGCAGCCACACTCGTATCGCACCAGCCGTTTGTAATGTGATGTAGCACAAGATTACACATCACATTTCAGTGAAGTCAAGTCAGTCAAATGTGGGGCGCTAAAACAATGCCTTAAGTAGGGGAGAAGGCTCTTTGTGAAGGAAGTCTTTCAGAAGCTCCTGAATCTCCCAGGAGCAGATGGCAATGTAACTGGCGGGTCTCTTGGTGCTAGCAGCTGTAAACATGCCACGTTTTTGTTTTTGTTCCAGACCAGGACGAGTGCCTCATCAGGAACATGTGCCTGAATGGGATGTGCATCAACGATGACGGGAGCTTTAAGTGCATCTGCAAGCCGGGCTTCTACCTGGACCCCACCGGCCGTCTCTGCTTGGGTACGTCCTCTCTCCGTCCTGAGACAGGGCGATTACAGTCTCAATCAGAGGAGACCGCGCGGTGCGTCAGAGTCGGCTCTGGCCGGGAGCGCCATCGGGGCGGCAATTGGCTGTCCGCCCCAGGGAGGGGGGAGGGAAGCCGACACACACAGTTCGCTGCGCACAGCAGTGGTTCTGGGGTACCGGAATTACAGTTGATGGCATGATGAGTGCTGTCTCGGAGGAGGCAGCGCTTTGCCCTTGTCACTGCCGGTTACAGGACTAAGGCAGCGAACTATGAGGGAGGGGATTGAACTAAGCACAGCGGGTAATTGGCTACCAAAACAGGGTAAAATCTGAAAAATACCAAATAAAATGATGAAAAGGAGACCACACGGGGCATGCATGTCTCTGTCCGTCAGTCAGTCAGTCTTTGGACAAACCTTCCTTGATTGGTTGAAAATGACAGCCCAGCGATTTCTGACATACGAGTAATCATAAAACAAATAAACAGTGCACACACTGGACAGGAGCCATCTTGGATTTATGTTTAGGTTATTGGCTTAAATGATGAGCTTTTTTTTTTTGTTAACCAAAAGTTTTTTTTTCTCCATGAAATTTACTGTCATCATGCATAAGACGTAATTAAAATCGTGTTGTGATCTGTGTGTTTTCCTCGAGAGTGTGGCAAACACATTCTAACTTGCCTAATTTCCTTTCTTTGTTACAGAAATTATTGCTCTGGCATTTTTACTCAACTTTCACAACAGGCTATTTCCCGCAACGGTCATGTGCAATTAGGAGAAAGTTGAAGGAAAAGATGCAATCTTGTCATTTTGAAGACTTTGTTTTTGTTAGTTCTGCAAAACAACGGGCGTGGATGTTGACATGAAAGAACGCGCCCTGAAGGATGGTGGTGTTCGGGTGGGCGGCCGCAGGCCGGCTCCATCTGTGCGTTTAGATGTCCTCGCGTGGCCTGTTCGGTCTGTGACGCTCACTCTCTCGTTGCAGACATCGACGAGTGCGAGACGGTGGGCATGTGCATGAACGGACGCTGCGTGAACACCGAGGGATCCTTCCGATGCGAGTGCATGGCAGGTCTGGCCGTGGGGCTGGACGGCCGCGTTTGTGTCGGTGAGTCACGCTTTTCGAGTTTGATTCCTCTTCCTGTCCCTTCCTGTCCTGCGGGTTCGCTGTCGGTCACGTCCATTCCCTCCTCTACCTTCACTGTGGATTGAGTTTATCTGCATGAACTCGGCTAGTGTGTGGTAATTGTGTGGTAAATAATTATGCTCTTTGTCCAACTAGACCAAGAGAAGGAGGGCCGTATCCGTTTCTGGATTTCGTGCTGACTTCTGCTGTTAATTGTTTAATTAGCCCCAATCATTTGTGCAAACTGACACTTTTGCTCCTTTATTGATAAGCTCATGAATGACAGCTGAAGACAGTTCTTGTGTCCCTGTATGAAAGGTTTTACTGTGGGCTAATCAACGAGTGAACCGACGTTGGCGTATCCAACTAATTAGCTAATTGAGCCACGGTAACTGGTGGAAACAAAAACCTGCACACACACCGGCCCTCCAGGACTGGAATTGCCCTCCCCTCACTAGATCACTAGACACTGTTTCCATCGTGCTTTCTTTGAGATGGAAATCTTCAGTCACACCCTGTACCCCCCCCTTGTCTCTTGTCTCTTGGTTTAACGCAGACACACACATGCGGAGCACGTGTTACGGAGGCTACAGGAGGGGGCAGTGTGTACGGCCCTTCTTCAGCGTGGTCACCAAGTCCGAGTGTTGCTGTGCCAACGTTGAGTACGCCTTCGGGGAACCGTGCCAACCCTGCCCGCCGCAGGGCTCAGGTACGGAACGTTTCCCGCCGTCCGCTGGCATCCCCTCGCCGTCAGTCCACCGATACGCCACCGCGGACGCCAGCCGCGAAAACATCCGGCAGATCATGTGATGTAGGGAGCACCTATCAGATCTCAGGACACAAATCCTCACATGAGGCTGTGGGTGTTTAGTCTGATGGAGGATTGAAGTGATCGTTCGCCCCAAAATCAACGTGAGGGTCATTTTTCCCTTGAACAGGGAACCCACCAATGGCTAACGTAGTTAGCATCGACGTCTGAAAACAATGGGGATTTATGTACGTGCTAGCATTCTGGAAATCGTATGTAAAAGTCCCTTCAGCCACGTGGTTCATTTGGAAGTCGGAACATGTTGTCTTGACATCTTAGTTGTTATATTTGCATAACATAATTTAGCAAAAATGAAAAAATGATGCTCACATCAATTTTTGGGTGAACTGTCGCTTTAAGGTTTCAGTTTAACTGCCTCACTCTAGACAGGCGAGTGTTATATATGTTATATACAGGTGAGAATATGTTACATTTTCTCTTTTATGATCAAATCCTTCAGCAGCATATTATGTCTCTTGGAAAAAGACGTCCTTCATGTTAACGCACCACCGATTTCTCCTTCGCTCTGCCTATTAAAGTTTAGAGTATCAAAACGACGCCAGTTCCCACCACATTAAGGGCAGAACTTTCATATGCAAAATCACAAAGCACAGACGTGGTTAATAACGTAGCATTAAATCTATCACTGTCAGGTTTCTGCAGGTTCGGAACGCCTGAATCTGCACTTCAGTCAGCGGTGCATTCAGGACTACTAAAAGCCCGTCCTGGGTTTGTGTGTTTTGGTTTATTTTTCAGCTGAATTCTCAGCGCTGTGCAGTCACGGGATGGGCACTACGACCGGTGACAGAGGTACACGCACTTCCTGGATCAATACCAGCGTTCCCAAGTTGACATACTTCCCCCCCCACAAATCCCAGTTTTCTCATTCAAAAATGCCGTAGTAACGAATGCACATCTTCGAATAAGTATATCTCGAGCGTTGAGTGGAAGGCTGCCACATTGAAATTAAATTTCTCCTTCGGGTTCCTTCCATATTTTGACACGTCTCGTCCTTTTCTCCCAGATATAAACGAATGCGCTCTGGATCCAGACATTTGTCAAAATGGAGTTTGTGAGAACATGCTGAGGACGTACAAATGCAATTGCAACACAGGATTTGAAGTCGACCTTTCCGGGAAAGATTGTGTCGGTGAGTGACCCCCCCGATGAGCGATTAAAGGGATTATTTGGTTGACGCTTTCTGTGGAGCCGTCATTGACTCAGGAGATGCCTGTGTCTGTGCCTCCTCGCAGATATCGACGAGTGCGCCATAAACAGACTCCTGTGTGATAACGGTCTGTGCAGGAACACCCCCGGGAGCTTCACCTGCCACTGCCCCAAGGGCTTCGTCTTCGACCCCGAGACCGACGTCTGCGAAGGTCAGTTCCCCCGCCAATCTCGACTTATTTTTATTGTTATATATATATATCTTTCATTTTTTTCTCCCCAATTTGGAAGCCAATTATTAATGATTAACCCCCTCCCACGAACTCGCCGGCCATCTCTATGGGGGCATGCTATTCTCTGAGGCCGGTGATGATCCACCTCCTTAAAGACGGAACTCACCGACCCCCTTTCTGGAGACACCCTTACGTGCGAGTTTGTGCTGGCTCACCCTCCCCCCTACCTCGAAATGCTGCCTCTGGTCGGGGCTAGTGGCCAGGGCCAGTCTGGCAGAGACAGGTTTCGAACCTTGTCCCCTGATAAGCAGCTCACACTCGTACATGACCAGCCAAATACGGGTGCGTTAGCGTGCTACGCTATCCGCCAGCCCCTCAACTCATTTTTTGGGGGATAAACCAGTTTACAGTTTTAATATAATCACGAGTGTAATCATTGGTGGTCGGCGTGTGGTTTCCTCCCCTGCAGATATTGACGAGTGTGAGTCCAGCCCGTGTGTGAACGGAGCGTGTAAGAACAGCCCGGGTTCCTTTGTGTGCCTGTGCTCCCCGGGCAGCACCCTGGACAAATCCGGGACCCAGTGTGTGGGTAAGTGGGGCGGAGAGACCGCGGGCGGGGGGCGATGACAGGGGCGTCGACGGGAGTGGATTATCACTCCCTGGGTGAGGCCACGGTTTAGCCCACTCAGCTGTCAGCCACGAAGGAGCTGTTGTTTAAATGCACCAGGCCGTAAGAAGCATAAATCTGATTTCGTAATCGACTCCAGAGCAGCGGCAACAATAGGAGCAGAATGCCGTTGTGTGGATTTAGTGATTATGGGGACGGACCGTGGTTTTAGGGGGGACGGAGAAGCGATGCAATTTCGTTTTTTTTCCGCGCCCACATCGTAAATTGTGTGAGGAAACGTGCATGATTTAGACGCAGTGCAAGTTCTTCCGTCGCGAGTAAACCTCCTGGACGTAACGGTCCCAAAATACACTGGTCAGGTCAGGTCAAGGGCGTAACTGCATATTAAATATTGGGGTGGGGGTACATAATGAAAAGGAATGTTTTGTGTCTGCAAATTATTGGGGGGGGTGGCAGATATGGCTGTTTTGAATATTGGAGGTGGCCCACGTCTAGGGTTGCCAACTTTCTATCATCCAAATACGTGACAGAAGGCGGGACACTGTGGGCGAAGTGGGTATGGTGTTGTATGGGTGTAAATCAACACATACTGTATACTGTATATTGTAACATGGACAAGGAAATTCCCGTACAGGACGAGCCAATTTTGGCCCAAACACAGGACGTCCCGGCTAATACGGAACAGTTGGCAACCCTACCCCCTGTCCCCCCCCTCCCCCTCCCACTTGTTATGCCTATCCCGTAGGTGCAGGAAACGAGGGGAAAGGTCTGTCCTTTCGTCAAACAGCAGTGGAACAACCTCGTTTCTTTCCTCTGGCTTACAGAAACCAGTAAGGGAACGTGCTGGCTGAAGGTGATCAACGATCGCTGTGAGATCAACATCAACGGAGCCACGCTCAGGTCCCACTGCTGTGCCACCGTGGGCGCGGCGTGGGGCAGTCCGTGCGCCAGGTGTGAGCCAGGTGAGGGGGCTTCCGGCGGCCCAGTCAACACGCCAGAGCGCAGGGCTTCTCTAACTCCGTCCTGGGGACCCCACTGTGTACGCTGGTTTTCATTCCAACCATAATCGCAAACCTTTGAAATGCAACTAGCTGTTAATTGTTGTTAATTAGACACTTTTCATTTCTATTCTATTTTCATTTCTATAAGGCCATATAATGTCAATAATAAGAAATAGCTATGCATGCCATGAGCAATACATTTCCCATATTCCAGGATTTTTAATCAGTCAGATCAGCTAATGCTCTCATTTTCTGTAAGGTGCTGTATGACACATGATTCCTCTTTCCGATTCAATTATAAACTGGCAGGTGAAATCAATGGGGCCCTAATTGTTGAAAGTGTGGACAACTGGTCACTGAAACTAAACCGTTTATGGAAAATGAAGAGTTCAATGACAGAGCAATTGACAACAAGCCAAACCTGTATTGTGTTAAAATAAGTTTCAGGGAAAAAACTCAGTGTGAACCAGCACACACAGGGGGTCCCTTCAGGGAAAAAGGGGGTCTCACAGTGTGAACCAGCACACACAGGGGGTCCCACACAGTGTACCCCAGCCACACACCCCAGTGTGAACCAGCACACACAGGGGGTCCCCAGCACACACAGTGTGAACCAGCACACACAGGGGGTCCCCAGCACACACAGTGTAAACCAGCACACACAGGGGGTCCCCAGCACACACAGTGTAAACCAGCACACACAGGGGGTCCCCAGCACACACAGTGTAAACCAGCACACACAGTGCAAACCAGTGTAAACCAGCACACACAGGGGTCCCCAGCACACACAGGGGGTCCCCAGCACACACAGTGTAAACCAGCACACACAGGGGGTCCCTAGCACACACAGTGTAAACCAGCACACACAGGGGGTCCCCAGGACACTGGGGGTCCCCAGCACACACAGGCTGGTGTAAACCAGAGGGGTCCCCAGGCCTGGGTTCTGTGGAGGGTTTCTCTGTGGACCATGTCTGTCACAAAGTGTGATGGATCACTTGGCCTCACTTACTGTAACATGCTGAATGCTGAATTGGCGAGAGAGAGTTTCTCTGTTGTAAAATGCCGCCTCTGCTTACAGATCATATCTGCTCTAAAGGATTTGCGAGAGTGAAAGGGACGGTGTGTGAAGGTAAGGCCATCTCTGAATCGGCAGAAACTAAATAAACAGTTTTTTTCCCCCTGTGATGTTTTTTCCCTTGTATATGCATTTTGAATAATGTACATGGTTGCTTTGAAGATAATGTCCTTTAATTAGCATTGTGAAATTACACACCACTATCAACATTAAATGATAAATTCCAACTTAATATATATGCCATCTGGCAGCCGCTTTTATCCAGAGCGACTCACAGTAGTGAATGTATACATTTATCAGTATATGTGGTCCCAGTGGGAATTGAACCCACAACCTAAGAGTTGTCAACGCTGTGCTCTACCTACTGAGCCACACAGAAGTTAAAATGTGAATGCACATCGTTGTTTATTGTCACTGTACAAGTTGCAGCTGTATGTCATGTGAACTGCTGAAACTGTCTGATGTCAATGCTGTAATAATAATAGATTTTAGGGTGTGTTGTTAATTCTCTTTTCCGGCAATAGATGTGAATGAGTGTGAACTGTTTCCTGGAGTTTGCATCAACGGAAAGTGTGTAAATACAGTGGGATCTTTTATTTGCCAGTGCCCCACTGGGATGACCGTTGATGCCAGTGGTAGAACGTGCATTGGTACGTAGTCCTTACACATAGCTCTTCTCCTTGTCGTTGCTGTTATATTGAATGATATTATTAAATATTGTGGTGACGTATTTTGTTATTCGCTCTGTCCTCAAACGCTCTTTAAATTGTGGGCTATTGTAAAGTTGTGTTTATTTTGCTTGTAGCCAAGCCCTGCTGATGTTTAGTTTCATAGCTGCTGGTACAGAGGCTCCTGATAGTGTCGTTATGAAACCTGTCTGTGTTTGCACCACCCTGCTGTTCTCCTCTTTGTGACGGAAGGCAATTGACCGCAATCGTCTTCCGTTTCTAGCAGTCGTTTCACTTTGCAAAAGGGCTCCGCTCCTATTGAGAAGCCCATTGCAAAGTGACTTGGATTAGGACCTCCCGGGTGGTCTAGTGGTTACAACGTTCGACGCTGACCACTGTGACCGGGGTTTGATTCCACCGGCCGCGCCAGAATCGGCTCTGGCCAGGAGTGCCACTAAAGGACGGCGACTGACTGTCTGCCCCAGGGAGGGGGGAGGGAAGCCGATAGGAAGTTTGTTGTGCACAGGAGTGGCTCTGTAGTACTGGAGTCGATGGCTTGGCGAGTGCCTTCTCGGAGGAGACGATACTTTGCCTTTGTCACTACCGGTCACAGGGCTACTGCAGCGAACCCACTATACCGAGGGGGGGATTGACATGAAAAGAGAGGGTGTAATTGGCTTCTAAATTTGGAGAAAACAGGATCAAATCTGAAACAAAATTAAAAAAATAAAATAAAGAATTGGAATTGGATTGGCTGATTCGTTCAGGCAGAGAGAGAGAGAAGAGAGAGGGGGGCACAAGTTTGAGATGAGTGATGTGTGCGTGCCTGTGTCCCCCTCAGACCTGCGCACTGAGCAGTGTTATCTGAACCACGAGGATGAGCGGTGCGGGGCCCCCATCCCAGGGAGGCACCGCGTGGACGCCTGCTGCTGCTCGGTGGGCGTGGCCTGGGGCCCGGAGTGTGACGAGTGCCCGGAGAAGGGCACGGGCGAGTACGCCCAACTGTGCCCCCGGGGGCCCGGCTTCTCCCACCGCGGCGACTTCATCAACGGCAAACCCTTCCTCAAAGGTACGGCCTGGCGGCGATCGTGGGCCTCTCCCCACGCCTCTCCCTCCCGCACGATTCTCTCCCCACGCCTCTCCATCCCGCACGATTCTCTCTCTCCCACACGATTCTCTCCCCACTCCTCTCCCTCCCGCACGATTCTCTCCCCACTCCTCTCCCTCCCGCACGATTCTCTCCCCACTCCTCTCCCTCCCGCACGATTCTCTCCCCATTCTCTCCCCGCACGATTCTCTCCCCACCCCTCTCTCCCTCCTGCACGATTCTCTCCCCACCCCTCTCCCTCCCGCACGATTCTCTCCCCACGATTCTCTCCCCACCCCTCTCTCCCTCCTGCACGATTCTCTCCCCACCCCTCTCTCCCTCCCGCACGATTCTCTCCCCATGCCTCTCTCTCCCTCTCCCCATGCCTCTCTCTCCCCGCACGATTCTCTCCCCATGCCTCTCCCTCCCGCACGATTCTCTCCCCACCCCTCTCTCCCCCGCACGATTCTCTCCCCACCCATTCTCTCCCCACGCATCGATTCTCTCCCCATGATTCTCAGGGGTTTATTTGGGGGAGGGTGGGGAAGGAGGGGGTTGTTTTCAATAAAAGTTAGATAAGCGATCAGTGGGAACCAGGAGCTGGACATATTTATGAAGGTGACAGATTAGACTGCCCAAAAAGAGTAGATTTCATAAATGTTGGGTACAGCCAAACAACCTATTTCTGGGATTTTTAAAGAATTTATATTCGGACAAATGCTTTGATTTAAAGTGTTTTCAGCATTTCAGAATTTAGATTGAAACAGCGTTTTATGACCCTTTGAGTTTCGGCACAGCCAGCGAGTGTTTCCTCACCGGCCTCTCCTCTCCCGTTCTGAATCCTCAGATATAAACGAGTGCAGGATGATTCACAGCCTGTGCTCGAATGGTCGCTGCAGGAACACCATCGGCAGCTTCAGGTGTAAGTGCGACAGTGGCTTCGCCCTGGACTCGGACGAAAGGAACTGCACAGGTGAGTCTGTTTCCCTGTGAGGGACTGCGGCTTCAATAACTAACTCTACCAGGGGACTGAGTGATCCAGCCGATCCCCAGGGCGATAGAACCCCAGGGCACTAGAACCCCCGTGCACTGGAACCCCAGGGCACTAGAACCTCAGGGCGCTTGAACCTCAGGGCTCTAGAACCTCAGGGCTCAAACCCCAGGGCACTTGAACCTCAACTGTTGAGGCGCAAATTTAAGCAAGGGCTGTGTCTTCTGAGGTTGCACGAAAAATGTGAAATCGGAGGTCATTGAAATGATCAGAAAATGTCAATGAATTAGAAATGACAACTCTCCTGATCAAATTGAATTAAGGACAACTCACGTTTCGGCTAGAGTGAATCCAAATCAAGTAATCCGTGAACCTGTGAATCCGTACTGTCTGTTTAGCTGCTTCTCTTTTGTTCTAATGTTTTTTGTAACACACACACGATGTACGAGGAGATAAGACAACAATGTGTTGCTGCTGCTCTGGTTCCGGGGGTGACCGCTGACCCGGGTCGTGTTTGTTGCGCAGATATCGACGAGTGCCGCATCTCTCCGGACCTGTGCGGCTACGGCACCTGCGTCAACACGGCGGGGGACTTTACGTGCGAGTGTTTCCGCGGCTACGAGAGCGGATTCATGATGATGAAGAACTGCATGGGTGAGGGTTCCAAGGGTTCGCCGCCCCGGGTTCGAAGCTCCAGGCTCTCCCGCAGCGCCCCACAGAACATATTATACATTAAAACGGCTCATATAATAATAATAATAATAATAATAATAATATAATATGAGCCATTTAGCAGATGCTTTTATCCAAAGCAACTTACAGTAGTGAATGCACACATTTTTCAGTATCTGTGGTCCCAGTGGGACTTGAACCCACAACCTAAGCATTGCCAACACCATGCTCTACCTACTGAGCCACAACAGAACCACATATATTTAAAATTATATGAGTGGAAACTTTGTTTTCTACAAAAAAAAATTTCAAGAGAGAGAGAGATAAAAACACGCTGAAATTCAGACTCCCCAAACTGATTGCCTGCTGCACAGTGTCGGTCCAACCTTGTAATTAGCACAGATAATGTCGGGGTTGCAGACGAGCTGTGTGCAGAATAAGTGGCTGTGCTCATAACAGGACCGGGCTTGGGAAAGGCTGTTAAGCCCTTCTCCTTTAAAGGGCTGCTCAGCCCGTTGAGTCGGCTTTGTAGGAGTCTCAGCCGTGGTGCTTAAAAGCGCTCGCTGTATTCGTACGCGCCTCTGACTGTATTCCCAGCTGTGTGGAGCCGGCTGGCGCATTCCCCTCCATTAAACAAACACGCCATCATTATTTGTCCCCGCTCAAAGATTTTTATACGCAATTACTTTGTCATTATGTCTCGACATGTGCAGAAGTGTACGTTGTTTTATATAAATATATATTTTTTTTTTTGTTGGTTTATCTCTTCTTGTGAAGATAGCACAGGTGTTTTTAACCAATCTTTGCGTTGTACCTGTGCGTATATGTACCAAAAGCCCGCAGATGATTGTGAGTGTGTTGAAGCAGTAGAGTAGTATTATTAGTGCGCTGTGTTTGTGACCCTCCCTTCTCCTCCCCGGCCCCCCTGCCCGCAGACATCGACGAGTGTGAGAGGGACCCCCTGCTGTGCCGAGGCGGGGAGTGCGTTAACACTGACGGAAGCTTCCAGTGTGTCTGTCCCATGGGGCACCAGATCGCCCAGGACGGGTCGGCCTGTCTAGGTGAGCGCCGGGGAGCAGGGAGGGGGGGGGGGCTGATGGCTCTGTTACTATGAGCGTTGTGTTTGAGCGTCTGCACCTCACATACTCACACTCACACACACACACACACATACATACTCACACACACACACTCACACACACTCTATGGATGTTGTTGTGACTGCCATGTTACAATGGAGGGAAATTTGTGACACTTTTTTTTTTTTAAGAAACATTCGCAGGAGATTTTTGTGAGATGTTAGATTTGATGTACAGAATGTACAGATTTGAATGTTAGATTTGAATGTACAGATTTGAATGTACAGTATTGCTTGTGTTTTTAATTGTTGCCGGGAAGCTAAATGGTTGAGATAATGAGTGTGCGGTGCGGAAGAGTCCGGGTGGTTGAGTCGGGTGGTTGCCCAGTTGAGTCTGGGAAACCCCCTACTCTGGGTGCGGGAGGGGAGAGTGACTGAGAGGAGATTCACTGAGAGAGGAGATTCACTCAGAGAGGAGATTCACTGAGAGGAGATTCACTCAGAGAGGAGATTTACTGAGAGGAGATTCACTGAGAGAGAGGATTCACTGAGAGGGGATTCACTGAGAGGAGATTCACTCAGAGGAGATTCACTGAGAGAGAGGATTCACTGAGAGGAGATTCACTGAGAGGAGATTCACTGAGAGAGAGGATTCACTGAGAGGAGATTCACTGAGAGGAGATTCACAGAGAGGAGATTCACTGAGAGAGAGGATTCACTGAGAGGAGATTCACTGAGAGAGAGGATTCACTGAGAGGAGATTCACTGAGAGGAGATTCACTGAGAGGAGATTCACTGAGAGAGAGTATTCACTGAGAGGAGATTCACTGAGAAGAGATTCACTGAGAGGAGATTCACTGAGAAGAGATTCATTGAGAGGAGATTCACTGAGAGAGAGGATTCACAGAGAGGAGATTCACTGAGAGGAGATTCACTGAGAGGAGATTCACTGAGAGAGAGGATTCACAGAGAGGAGATTCACTGAGAGGAGATTCACTGAGAGGAGATTCACTGAGAGGAGATTCACTGAGAGGAGATTCACTGAGAGAGAGGATTCACTGAGAAGAGATTCCAGGCGCCTCTGTCATGCAGTTTCCCGCGTAAAAAAATTAATAAGACCAAGCTGTCGCACACACAGACCACAAATGGATTTAATTGCAACAAAGAACCAAAAAAGATATATCTTCCGTGGCCACTGCGAAACACTTGCCCAAGCTTTGTGTAGTTCCAGTGATTCCAGTTCATCAAATGGGTGGTTAGGAATTTTCTTTTTAAATATAACATCGGCATTTGGTGGTGAATGACTGCACACATTCTAATTACTCATGCCTCTAATATATATTTATTTATTGCATTATTAAAAGAGGGGATCACCCCAGTCCTTGCTCTTTGAGTTGTGCTATTTCGAGACACTGGAGTGCACAAGACCGTTTACAGTATTTTGTTTTGTCTTGCAGATATCAACGAGTGCGAATTGAGCGATAAACTATGCAGGAATGGACGATGCATAAATATGATCGGCCGCTATCAGTGCTCCTGCGACACGGGGTACAAGTCCACAGAAGACCGGCTGGCCTGCATCGGTAAGAAAGACACTCCAGATATGAACATATTTTTTTGTCACAGTTATCAAGAACACAGATGCAGGTAACCACCGAAATAAAGGCAATACTTTGGGAACCTCAGGAGTGGGGGGGGGGCACTCAAATGGCCCTGGCCTGGGCTAGGAGAGTCCAGCCGGGGAGCAGGGGGAGGGGCCGGCACTGGCCGTGGCACCCCTGATGGACACTCGCAGTACTGCACCCGTTTAAAGGATCCCTCATTTACTCCAGTGTTGCCCTTTATTTGGCCAGTTTCCTGTGTATTAACAATATGACTGATTCCCATCAGTGTGGTCAAAAGTAGGAAGAACCGGAAATGAATGGAAAACAGCACAGAAACACATGGCACAAAGTCTGTGAAAAAGCTCTTGTTTCAAAAAGTAATTAGCTAAATCTGCTGTACTCTGATTAACACAATCTGCTACTGACTGCTACCTCGGATAGAGATAAATAATATCCCTCATTTAGTCAAGTGGTGCCTTTATTTTGGCAGTGCAGCAACCTAATCCTATGCTTCAGTGCACTCTTGGATAAGGAGATGCACACACTGAATACGTATGATCTTATAATCGGTTAGAAACTTCACTTTTTTGCCATAGTTTCTGCGTTGCATTGTATTATTGTGCATGTGTGGTACTGCTCAGCTCTGAATGTGCTGCTTGCTCTCTCCAGATATTGACGAGTGCACGATTGAGAACGGCGTTTGTGAAACCTTCTGCACCAACTCAGAGGGGAGCTACGAGTGCAGCTGCAGATCAGGCTACGCCCTGATGCCCGACCAGCGGAGCTGCACAGGTGAGACCCCCTGTGTGTGTGTGTGTGTGTGTGTGTGTGTGTGTGTGAGAGTGTGAGTGTGTGTGAGTGTGTGTGTGTGAGTGTGAGTGAGTGAGTGTGAGTGTGTGTGAGTGTGTGTCTGAGTGTGTGTGAGTGTGTGTGTGTGTGAGAGAGTGAGTGTGTGTGTGTGTGTGTGTGTGTGTGTGAGAGTGTGTGTGTGTGAGACGGCATGTATGAACCAACTAGAACCCTCTGGTTGAGCACTGGGCTGACTGGCGATTCAGAACAGGAATGTGGCGGCGGTTTGACCAGGGCGGGGCGAGGCGCCCGGGGGGGGAGATGGTGGCGGGGAGGGCACGCCGGTTTGTCTCTCGCTGAGCGGATACCTCCTCATCATGGCTCAGAGCCATGCTCCTGTCACCGGGAGGGAAATAAATGGCAAACAAAATGCTTTTTTTAACAAAGGCAGAACAATGGGGAAAAAACAAACTAAAACTCATGGTCACAATGGGTGGCAGAAGCCATAGCATCCCGTGACTTTCTCCTGCCCTACGCTAAGCACAGTTGGGCTTGGACAGCTCTTGAGGAAAACAAGTTTCTGCTGGAAGTAGTGTTGGTCGGCCAGTAGGGGGCAGTCTTTCCTCCGGACCCAGCATAAAGACGAAGGACCCATTGCAGTGATGGGGTCACTGTACTGGAGGACCTGTGTTCTCTTTTGGATGAGACATAAAACCGAGGTCCTGACTCACTCTTGTTATTAAGTGAGTGGCACTTGGCGCAAAGATTAGGGGATTCCCTGGCCAAATTCCCCTATTGGCTCAATCTGGCCACCAAATCCTCCCTCAGTTTAATAACCTTAATCATATTGCGTCATATGTCAACGAGTGCAAGCGAAATGCGAAAGGCATCTAGACATGTCATCATAGCAAATATCTAACACACGGTGGTTAAAGAGAAAGGAAAAGATAATTTAACGTACGAATGTACATCGTTTAAAAAAAGGAACATAAATCGCTTAATCGCTTGATCTGCGGAATGATTACGTTTGGAGCGCTCACTGAGCAGTTCACTCGATCGTCCCTGAGCACACAGACTAGTGAGGTCACTCTAATCGCCAGCCAGCTTGAGTTTTGGAGCTGGTAAAGCGCCCTGGGTTGTTCGCAAGAAGAGGGCTATATCAGAGCTTTTTATATTGTATTGATCAATGGCTAGCCTTCTCCACTCACATCCCTCCACATCCTCCCCCATCATCCTCCACTCACATCCCAAAAAGTGCTTTTCAAAGTCAAAGTGCTTTCAATGCCACACAACAGAGAATTTGTCTAGGTAGAGCAGCTCACAGGTACATACAGCAGAGAACAGTGAACACAACGGCTCAAATACAGCACATAGATCCACATAGCAGGCAGGTGTGTTCACACATAACACCAAAACAACAAGTAGACAAAACAACAGAGCTGCTATCGTAGCACCGATGCTAGGCGCTATCTTGGTTTTTGAGGCTTCCCTCCGCCTCCTCCCTCTGATTATCCACTCACATCCCTCCCAAGTTGTGTCCGGGGGCACTGCGCACTCCTATCCGCACGTTACATCATATTCAGAGTGCCTTCGTTATGCTCGGATACTTAACCTTCCCATAGACGTTGTTTTTAGCCTCCATGATTTGTCATTGAGTTAAGGCATTTTTTTGTGCCGGAGACAGTGAGAGAAGTCTAAAGTACGTGCCGTTTGAAAAGCAGGTGTACGATTGCTTGAAAAAGCACAAGACTTTTTGACCGAAATCCGAGACTTTCATTTTGCACATTCGTGTGTAGCTCAAGCTAGCATTTTGCTAGCCCATTTCAAGTTACCGAGGGCTAAGGGGCTATGGTGAAACCGCCAGTGGGCGGTGGGGGAAGGATCATGTTTTAAAGCATTTAAACGTTCATGTACTTAGGGTTAAGAGAGTGGGCTTTAGCTCACAGCAATGCTGAGTCACTCCTCCGGACAGAAACACAGTCCTCACATCTCCTGCACCGCGTGTCACTATGTCACACGCTTTGCCTGTTTGTTTTTCGACGGGCTCGTTCAGATTGTCTACAGAGTCTGTGGAGGCGGGTCATGGCGACTTCCTGACCTTTTGATTTGTTTGTGCACTTCCTGGTCTCACTGTCACTCAGCCTGTCGTCGGTGTTAAACGTCTGCTCTCCCCCCCCCTGCAGATATCGACGAGTGTGAAGACAACCCGGACATCTGTGATGGGGGCCAATGCACCAACGTCCTTGGGGAGTACCAGTGCCTGTGCTTTGATGGCTTTATGTCCTCAGAAGATATGAAGTCCTGTCTGGGTAAATACTTTGGAATTCGATCCCTGTTGTATAGAAACTGCAGGATGGCTAACATGTTGTACCATAAACTTAAAACATTACTTATTTATGCTTCGGGATATACATGCCAGCATGAACAAGATTAGCAATTTTTTCTTTTTAAGCAAAAAAAAAAAAAAAGAAAAAGAAGAAGAAGAAAAATGGTCCTAGCAATGCATGAAATGACGTAAGATGTACGCTGGAACGTCCCAGGTCTGGGATTGGTTTTGATAAATCATGAAGTGAAAAAATGACCAGCCTGGTGTCAGCCGTTGAGATTGAAACCAGATTCTTGTCTACTGCGTTAAAAAGTGAGAGGTTCCTTTTTGGGTCTAAATAAATAAGTGCTTGTTATTTTTAGACTCTGAAATGTTCCCTCGCCCTCCCCATCTTTTTCAGATGTGGACGAGTGCGAGCTCAATCCCAATATCTGTCTGAGTGGGAACTGTGAGAACACCAAGGGCTCCTTCATCTGCCACTGCGAGCTGGGATACTCCGTCAGGAAGGGAACCACGGGCTGCACAGGTAAACCTGCCCTCACACAGCTCAACCATGGCAACAGGTGCTGATTGGTCAATCGATTGAAAGACACTAATCAATTCATCAATCAATCATTCATTCATTCATTCAATCAATCAATCCAATTTATTTTTGTATAGTGCCATTTATAAACAGGTGGTCATACAGTGGTTCATGAGGGAATCAAAAGCCAGACCTAGTGGTTACAACGTTCGACGCTGGCCACTGCAACCGGGGTTCGATTCCACCGGCCGCCCCAGAGTCGGCTCTGGCTGGGAGTGCCACTAGGGGGTGGCGATTGGCTGTGTGCCACAGGGAGGGGGGAGGGAAGTCGATACGAGCTCGCTGCGTATAGAAGTGTCTCTGTGTACTGGAGTTTCGGTTGACGGCTTAGCGAGTGCCGTCTCGTAGGAGGCGATACTTCGCCTATGTCACTGCTGGTCTCAGGACTACGGCACTGAACTCACAATACGAGGGGGGGATAGTTGACTTGAAAAAGAGAAAAATCTGTGTAAAATCAAGACAGACCAGACCTAGGTTTAGTCATGGTTAGTTAGGGACGTAAACGTAGCAAAGCTCTCTCAGCCACGGAGCCCTAACATGAGGATATGGGTCTCTGGGGATAGTCCAGGGGTCTGTCTCTCTTGCACATTGCCTTGGTGGTGAAGTCAAGCTGCCTGACGTAGCAGTGCGTTTGCCCTCCAGGGCTGAACGAGGCCTGACTCCAAAGATCTGTTACCATGAAACCATTTGGAGAGCACAATGAGGGGAGGGCAAAAGTTCACCGAGTTCAGCAGACTGCTGCTGTTTAATGAGCAGCTGCTCCGCTGCTCTCCTGCCCGCGTGTACCTGTGACCGGACAGCTGTGTCCTTAAAGGCCTCATCTCGGCCCAGCGATGTGGTCGGGGTCTCGACACGGGTCGTGAGCTGAGAAAACGCGCCGCAAATTACTCCCCCTTCCGCCCTCCTACCCTTCTGCTGCCCCCTTTATTACCCCGAGCGAGCCGGTCCGGGGCAGATACACGACCGGGTCTGAGTGGACCCGACACCCAGAAAGGCCATCTGTGCCAGAGGAGGGTTTGGGTAGCGGGTTTTGGGGCTCGACCCAGTTTTTTCGCAGTGAGCATCGGTGGAGGTTTCCGCTGCTGGGAAGAGGTCATGGATTATGTGTTTTTGGGAGAGGGGCTGGGAACAGACACGCGTTTGATGAGCGAGGCCAACGCGCCGGCCGCTGGCTTTCATTAACATTCTGCCGGCCTTGCTCAGCCCCGTGTGTCAGCATTGTTTCCAGTTTCAATAAACAAACAAATCTTTCCAAATCATGCAACGGCTTTGGAGGGTCCCACCCCCACTCCCACCCCCTCCCGCCCCCCTCTCCGGCCGCCCCTGTAGACTGAATCACATTCTTGTCCCATGCAGATGTTTACTATTTTCTTTGTTTTTTTGTTGAAGTGAAAAATTGGATTGCCTGGGACAGAGAGGAGGAATAGCACACGTTGTTCTCGTCCACGATGTTGGAATTCAGACTCGACTTGAATATTTTGGCGTTCGGAATGAAAATAATTGACAGTAGGAGGAGAGGAGTGAAAGGAAAAGCGGGCCCATTAACTTCGGCTTGTGTTGCTTTTGGATAATTGATGTGCAATCTGCAGTTCATATGGGCCTTTGTTAAATTCGCCTCTGAATTAAGTCTGTAGTAATACTCTTTAAGGATTACTTTTCACGTTCGCTTCACAGAGGCCTAGTGTCACAGGGGAGAACAGCCTACCACTCCCAACCTCACTTTTTGGTGACACTGTGCTTTTTGGACGTTAACATGAACCGCTTCAGTGTTTTTAATCATTTCTTAACATTACAGCATCGTTTTGGACGCGTCTTTTGAAGAAACGTACGCCTTTGGTAAATGTTTGAAAGATGTTTGACAGCGACGAGTTTCAAGGGGCTTGGGCCTTCTTTCTCTCTCTCGCCAGCATTAAGTAAAGCTCTCCTGTTATCCTGAGGCCTGACCCAGCTGCAAACGATAGCATCTGGGGAATAATTCCCCCCTTTTTTTATTTTTATTGAACATTACCGAGCGCATAAAGATAGGGTGGGAACACAGTCCTGAAACAGAGGGGTTTAGAAGTTTAGGAGTGGCCCGGCACGGACCTACATTAAATCGTTTCTCACAGAGACCTCTTTGTAGTGCACATGGGAAGTCCAAAAAAAAAAAAAAGTGTTTCAAACCGCAGAGGGGTCTGTAATGGCTGAAGTCATGCTTTTCCTTCTGCCTCGACAGATAGAAACAACCCCCTTCTTTCATATGTGAAGCATTAGCCTCCTTAAAACAATCCAAATCTGCAGTTATCATTACTGCGCCCAGCCGACCATGTGACCGTGACACGGTTTGCGCTCGCGATGGCTCCTGCTCGCTGGGTTTATTGGGCGCGTTTCCACATTCTTGGCAGGATGCACTTTGTTTTCATTTTCACCCCTCTGGCTTCAAAGGTCTTTCAAGGAAAGAAATATCTGTAATCAAATGAGCATCTTAGACGCGTCCTGTAATCACACGCAAGTGCGTTAAGGTTTTTTTTTAACCCTCATATTAAAAAGATGGGGATTTTAATTGCCACCAGAATCTACAATTTTCAGCGTGAAAATTTGCACCTTTTCCTCAGAAGAAACTCACATATGTATTCACGAAGCACTACTTTTCCTCATTCTAGAGCCTTTTTGTTGTTGTAATTACTAACGAACTAAGTGCACAATAAAAGTAGTACATATGCTGAGAGCCCTTTTTGGGGGCTTTGGGGGTGTGGTGGAGTTGTGCGACTTCCTCCTATTCTTCTCAGCGTGCCCAGCTCTTACTTTGTTGGCTCGGCCCACGGCCAGATATTGTTTTTGTCAAATTTGCCCAGATAATGTTGTGTTCCAGTCATTGTGCAGTTTTGTTTTGTGCACAGATGGCTTTCTGATTAAGATATATAATTGCAGTTCCTGAATAAAAAGGCAATGTGTGACCTGTTTATGTCATTATGACAGTGCTGGCACTTCACCGGGCCAAAGAGGAGAAGGCGTAAAATAAAGTCTTGCCTGAATGCGGTCAGTGCAGGGGGCCTCGGATAGCGCAGCGGTGTAACGCACTCGCATTGACCGGGGCTTTGCGAGTGAGAGCTGCCTATTGCGGTCGCAGTTCGAAACCCGATTGTGCCAGGAGGCGGGAGCCCCGATCGGGGGCGGCGTTTCGCTGTCCGCCCCAGGGGGAGGAGGGAGGGTTTGCCGGTATGGGTTAATTCTCCCACACTGGCCTCTCCTGTCTAAATAACCTAAATATATCTACTTCAGCCAATAAGAACTTCTGTTCATAGTCTAAATGACCTAAATATATCTACTTCAGCCAATCAGAACTTCTGTTCATAGTCTAAATAACCTAAATATATCTACTTCAGCCAATAAGAACTTCTGTTCATAGTCTAAATAACCTAAATATATCTACTTCAGCCAATAAGAACTTCTATTTATAGTAGGCCATTGAAGGACACACAGGTGGGACATACTCCATTCTGATATACTTACAAACCAATAAGTATGTACATACCATATATGATGTTATTTCAGTCAATAGAATATACATTTTTTTAAATTAAAAAAACATATTGGCCAACCACTTTTTTCTGTGTAGAAGGTGCTCGTATACCAACTAATAATTAACAAAAGATGAATGCTGCTGTCGCTAGTTATAGTGCTATATTTACCATGAATACGGTGGTGTACTGTACCTGATTTTGAAAAGGGAAGCTTGCTACAGTAAGTAGCCATGGAAATGTGCCTTGATTACACACAATGTTTTTCATTCATACAGCTGGTATGCTGCTAAGCTAGATAGCTTCAGGTGTTTCATTAAAACAGAGTGCTATTTTGCTACTTCTGTGCTGTTAAGTGTTGAGTCATACCTCGTGAATTATTCAGTGACATGTGCTTTCACTCCCAAGTGCCCGTTCACACAGCTGGCTGGATGGCTATCTGCCTGGCTAGCTAGCTAGCGACACATCTGGTGTTTCATAATGATAGCGTGGTACCTAATCGGTCAGAACCTGCCTTCACACAGCTGGCTAGCTATTTAGCCAGCTACACTTTGGGCACTTCATTACAAATGCATTACCAGTTCCACCGCTCCTCTGCTGGTTTAGGTAGCTAGCTAGCAAGTGGCTAACACCTGCAATTACACATTTCAAACAGCAGCTACTGAACTACACTGTACTCTATAAATACTTGCGTTGTGCTACTACCAAGCTACACTTTGCCTAGCGCTACAGCTAGCTAGCATGCTATGTTCTGTGGACTGAGGAAGGATTGCTACAACATTTAAAAAAAATGCAAGCTCAACTTTAAAAACACACGTTTACGTGAATTATAGTGAATTGCAAACGCAACACAAATTTGACACGCACAACCGGCAGCTGGATTCTCTGTACATAGCGTTCTTCTGCTGCACCACAAAGTGAAAACCTCCCCAAAAAGTCAAAGCACTAAAGTACCTTAGCAGCTTGGCACACTTGGTGATCTACGGACCAGCTGTTCAGACGATGTGTGCCGTCTTTCAGACACACGTGCGCGATTATGTGTCTGAGATACCGCTGAGGCCTGAATACCTCCATGGGCAGACAGAAGCGCTCTTAGATCGAGAGTGTACTTGTTCGACCTTAAATGCCACAGCTTTCGGGTGGCGTTAACGGTCTGAGCATTCGTTGGGAATGCAAGTTGCCTATTACAGCCGAGGTTCAAAACCCGACTGCGCCAGATCGGCCCTGGCCGAGAGCCCCATTGGGGGCGGTGATTGGCTGTCCGCCCAAGGGGGGAGGGTGAGCCGGCACGAACTTGCTGAGAAGCAGTAAGGGTGTCCCTAGAAAGTAGGTGGGCGAGTTCCGTTTCGGAGGAGGCAGATTATCACCGGCCTCGGGGTATTAGCTTGCCCTGTAGTGATGACAGGGAGGGAGGTAGGGCAGTAGGGGGAGTGATGTTTTCAATGGATAGGGACCCCAGGAGTTAGGGGCCAATTTCACACAAACCTTTTTTCCAACCAAAAGCCTCGAGATGAAGAAAAACACAATTTATTTATTCAACTATTTTACTGCAAAATACTCCTGGTTTAAAATGCTAATCATTAGTAACTCACACAAAGGTTCTGCTTTCTTTTGAATCTGCTTTCATTATAATTTGACCGCATGCCAATAAAACAGCTTGTTCCGCATCAGTTTCAGCGATGACTCTTGTTTTATTGATATTTCTAAAGCTTCCCGTCAGAATTTTGGGCATGTAAATTTGCAAACAATTAACATTCAAAGACGTTTGTTTGGTCTGGCTTCCTGCTTGTTGTGATGAAAGATCTTTAATTAGGAACGTCGGCACAGGAGCGGTGACTCCTCTCGGAACACGCACAACACCCAGCGGACTCAACTGTGACTTTAACGCTGCCCATAGAAGACCTTTAATTAGCCTTCTGAATAAGCCAAAGCGCTGTGACATTTTCCCTTTCTCCATTATAGACCTTTCACACCCTTCACACAGAAATGCACGATTTCCAAAGTGCGTTCAAAGATGAATTTGAATTGAAGTCACTGAACTGTAATGCTGTGAGACTCCAGAGAGTCGGGGTGAAAGGTCACCGGTGTCAGCCATGTGCAATCCTGCTCTCTCCCAGCACCCTGCAGGGGGCGATCCTGCGCCCGCTTCTCCCGCAGTCCAGCGAAATCTGGAAAAGACACTACAGCGCGACACAAAGGTCTACTCGATTCGAAAGTAGGCTTGATGCATACTTGTGGTCTTAGATTATCTCTAAGGAACGGTTATGTTGAAACGGCGCCTGCCCTAGAGAAACACAGCAGTAGTAATAGAGTTCAGACCCATGGTGTGTTTCGTGATGGTTTTGTAACACAGGGCATGATGGGACCTCTGTGGCAGAGTGGCGTGGCGGCAGCACCTGCTGAGCAGATGGGTTGTGTGCGGAGGGCGAACGTCAGCTGAACGCCGGCAACGTTACCTCGTTAATGTGCTTTCACAGAGCCGTCCCCCTATGTTATATTATATGCTATTTAGCAGACGCTTTTATTATATGTGGTCCCAGTGGGACATGTCACAACCTTAGCGTTGCTAATGCCATGCGCTACCTACTGAGCCACACAGAACCACCAGATTCTCCTGCGCTCAAAGCAACGCTGTGACACAGCTCGGATTGGTACGGCACCTCTGCTGACCACCGGTGGTGCCTGTGTGCCCCAAACGCGGCCGACAGCCGTTAACGTGCTCCTGCCACACCTGCCAAACCTGGCGAACACCGTCTGGCATGGGCGGACATTTGGCCATCTCTCTCTCTCTCTCTCTCTCTCTCTCTCTCTCTCTCTCTCTCTCTCTCTCTCTCTCTCTCTCTCTCTCTCTCTCTCTCTCTCTCTCTCTCTCTCTCTCTCTCTCTCTCTCTCTCTCTCTCTCTCTGTTTCTCTCTCTCTCTCTGTCTCTCTCTCTCTCTCTCTCTCTCTCTCTCTCTCTCTCTCTCTCTCTGTGTCTCTCTCTCTCTCTCTCTCTCTCTCTGTCTCTCTCTCTGTCTCTGTTCACTTCCTAGTGTGCAGATTTTACATTTTTAACATTTTAAGAATTTAGCAAACGCTCTTATCCAGAGCGACTTATAGTCGAGACTTATAGTGCAAGAGATCAGTGTAGTAGTACAGTAATATATAGTACAATAATACAGTAAAGTCATTGTTGGCAGCTGCATACCATACCTGTAACGCAGGGAAGTAGATGTATAACTTTTTTTTTTTAGAGACAATATTAAACATAGATACATAATACAGTATTGGGGCTCATTGGGGCTCACATCTCTCTCTGTGTTCTCGTGTGCAGATATTAACGAGTGTGAGATCGGGGCTCATAACTGCGACAGACACGCCACCTGCACCAACAGCGCCGGCAGCTTCAAGTGCACATGCAGCCCGGGCTGGATCGGCGACGGGATCAAATGCACAGGTGAGCACTCCGCACGCCACACCGTTTGGTGTTGATGTTTCTTTTCCCTCCCCAGTAAAGGTGTGTGAAGCAGCAGAAGCTCTATCGGCCCTCACAGAGGAGCACGTTCGCACTGCGTTAGCGACTCGGTGACGTGCGGTTAACGCACTGCGGCCGTGTGCTTTCAGACCTGGACGAGTGCTCCAACGGCACACACATGTGCAGCAGCAACGCCGACTGCAAGAACACCATGGGCTCCTACCGCTGCACCTGCAAGGACGGATACAGCGGGGACGGCTTCTTCTGCTCGGGTCAGAACCGCCCGCCATCGCCTCGCGCCTGCGGGAACAGAGCGCGCACACACACAGAGCACACACACACACAGAGCGCACACACAGAGTGTACACCACACACAGCGCACACACAGCACACAGAGCACACACACACACACACACACACAGCACACACACACACACACAGAGTGCACACACACAGCGCACACACAGCGCACACACAGCGCACACACACAGAGCACACACACACACACACAGCACACACACACACACACACACACACACACACAGAACACACAGAGCACACACACACACACAGCGCACAAACACACACACACAGAGCACACACACACACAGAGCACACACACACACACACAGAGCACACACACAGCGCACACACACACACAGAGCACACACACACAGCACACGCACATACAGGCCATAGATGAATATTCAGGTCAGATGTGTAGAATGCATCTTTCACATTTCAGCTTAGCGGGTTTATTTCTGTCAAATATTTGGGGGTTACAGTAAAGATGTTTTTATGCACTGCTCAGTTACACTCACATAGATAAGTGTGCCTTCATATATCACTGATTGTGAGCCATCATAAAGCGCTGCATTTGGTCCGAGGGCTTTATATTTGGTCTTTATATATGCTAGTAAAGTTGTGCTTACGAAGGCATGTTTTATGAAGGCCTTATGAAGGCCAGCTTAACCTGGAGAGAGTGCCCCAGTATTTCATCCACAGAGATTGTGACGGCTGACACTGGGTGACAGATGAGTGTTTTATGAGTGTGTGTGTGTGTGTGTGTGTGTGTGTGTGTGTGTGTGCCGGTTACAGACAGCGACGAGTGCGCGGACAACGTGAACCTGTGCGAGAGCGGCCACTGCCTCAACCTCCCTGGGGGATACCGCTGCGAGTGTGACATGGGCTTCATCCCCGCCCCCGACGGCAAGGCCTGCGAAGGTGAGAGCCCTCCTCAACACACCCTCCTCACACTCACACACCCTCACCCTCACACTCCTCACACCCTCATTCGCACACCCTCACACCCTCACTCACCACACCCCTCCTCAACACACCCTCCTCACACTCACACACACACACCCTCCTCACACCCCTCCTCACACCTCCTCACACTCACACACCCTCCTCACCACACCCTCCGCATCACACCCCCTCACTCCTCACACTCTCACACTCTCACACCCTCACCCTCACACCCTCACACTCTCACCCCCTCACACCCCCTCACACCTCACACTCACACACCCCTCACACACACACACTGTTACACACACACTCACACCCTCACCCTCACACCCTCACACTCTCACACCCTCACTCACACGCCCTCACACTCTCACCCCCCTCACACCCTCACACCTCAAACTCACACACCCTCACACACACACACACTGTTACACACACACACCCTCACCCTCACCCTCACACGCTCACACTCTCACACCCTTACCCTCACTCTCACACTCACACACTCACACACCCCTCACACACACACACTGTTACACACACACTCTCACACTCTCACACCCTCACACACACGCACTGTTACACACACACTCTCACACTCTCACACCCTCACACACACACACACACACACACACACACACCTCACACCCTCAGGAGTTCACAGCCTCAGGAGATGGATGTTTGCCCGAGCATTTCAGTGTTTCAGTGACGAGCCTGGATGGGCTGAACGGCCTGTTCTCACCATCATATATTCCCATCCTCTTTCTTCTCCTCATCTCTCTGTCATCTGCCAAGATCCTGTGAGCTAACGTTGAAATTAGATTTCCGTTATTTTATTGGAAAGTCTCAGATTTAATGTTGTCTTCCATTTGTCGTATATTATAAGCATGGAGGCTGTGAAATGTAACTGAATTATTTCTGTTAAATAAATGTAGAAAGGGCCTCTTCGGGTGGCGCAGCCGGTAAAGGCACTCTTCCAGAGTGCAGGTTGCCCACTGCGGCTGGGGTTCGATCCCCCAGCTCCGTCAACCTGGCCGGGAGTCCCGTTTGGGAGTGGCGATTGGCTGTCTGCCCCAGGGGGAGGGTGAATTGAAATAGAGGGTACAATTGGACACCAAATTGGGAGAAAATGTTGAAAAAAAACCCTCCTGAAAGCCAGGCTAACATCCCCTAGCTTTGCCTCAGGACTGCATCACACCACCCTGTCCTGCTTTATTTTCATACAACTGCACCCCAGAGGGGTTTATTCCTTACATAAAGCAGCCACACACCAGTGTAAATTCATAGTTCATTCATATTGTGACTGTTTTAGCACTGGGATGTCATTAGTTGGTGAACCGTTGAGTGTAATCCTCACCACAGCTCCAGTGTCATGCTCCACCTCATAGAAGCTCCTCTATGTACAGACAAACAGGTGATATTCCATTACAGGTGGCTGATGATAGACAAGAACACTCAATTCACATAGTGTATGTTATAATAAAGTGGTCAAAAGAAAAAGAACAAGGGAATGACTTGAAAGAATATATTCTGCTTCTTCTTCTTCATATTTATTTCTGTTGCGCATTCAGTAAGTTCTGGGTCTGTGTGGTCATTTGAAGGTGCTGTTTGAGTCTGAGCTACAGTTGAGAGTTGGTTTTTGAATGTAAGGGGAAATGTGTTGAGCAGTGAGTGTAATTGGACACCCGTGCCATGCTCCAGACTCGCTCGGCCCAGCTGGCAAACCCAGTGAACTCCTGGGCGTTGGCAGAAAGGAGTGAAGAAAGACAAAAAGCCGAAACACAATCGCGTGAACAGCATTTCGCCAAGAAGGAGAAATGACCTTGGATTGTGCCATGCGATTAAATCAGCACTGACGATTAATGGCAGACATGCATTTCTGGAGTTTAAAAAAAATATTTAGTCTGGGCGACGGATAGCGTAGCGGTCTAATGCACCTGTGTCTTCGCTTCCCTGTGTCTTCCAATACGGCGCGCGCTGCCTTATCAGGGACGCGGTTCGAAAGCCGTCTTGAAATCTGTCTCGATGGAAGCGGAGTTCGCTGCCCTGTGAGAATTAGCTTGCCTCGTAGAGACGAGCGGCAGACTCATGTGGGGAAGGCAAATCTTAATAAGTAGGGGGTGTAATTAGCCACTAAATTGGGAGAAAAACAGGGAAAAAATTGGAAACAAATGTAAAAAAAAACAACTATAGAAGGTCTTACAGTCCTGTACCTCGTACGCGCGGGGGTTCAGCCCCCCTCCCTCCCCCAGTGCCCCCACTTTCCACGTGCCTCTCACAGTCTGCTGATTCTCCTACATCCCCGATTCCCCTGTTAGTCCCTGACAGCCTCTCCCTTCTGCCCTCAGACATAGACGAGTGCACCTTCGCAGACATCTGTGTGAACGGAAGGTGCCAGAACATCCCCGGCCTGTTCCGGTGCGAGTGCCACATCGGCTATGAGCTGGACCGCAGCGGGGGCAACTGCACAGGTAACGGGGCCCCTCAACAGGGCGACATCGAAATGGAGACGCTCAACTCCTACCCCTGCCTCTCTGTAAACCCCGAAACATCCCCCCCACTCCCCCAAACTCCCTGTGTCCCTCTCTCTGTGGCGATGACTTCACCTCCCGCCCCCACACCCTCTGACACAGATGTCCTTGCTCCCCTTGTACGACCTCCAAGTGTGACTCTAGAGCAGTGGTGGACACTAACGAAGTACATTTACTTTACTTTTACTCATTACTGTACTCAAGTACATTTTTCAAGTATCTGAGTATTTCCATTTTTACTTTCACTCCTACATTTCACAAGTCCTACATTTCAAAGGCAAATGGGGTTAAATGTAGGACTTTTTTGTAACTTTTACTGCAGTAATATTTTATCAGGGTATCTGTACTTGTAAAGGGTTTGTGTGCTTCATCCACCACTGGCTCTAGAGGGGCGGCCTTGCCTTCAGGCCCTCTCTGGACGCCCTGTTGCCTTGGAGACTTAGCCAGCTATGAAGGAGGCTGCCGTCCTTCTCCTCGGCCGTTTAAAAAAAATGTTTTGTTATTCCTAGGGAATATCGTTGCGTTTGATGGCATCGTCTTGTTTTTCTTTCACTCTCCCAGATGTCAACGAGTGCGCCGATCCGTCGACTTGCATCAGTGGAATTTGTGTCAACACTCCGGGCAGCTACATCTGCAACTGCCCGCCGGACTTCGAGCTCAACCCCACCCGCGTTGGCTGTGTGGGTGAGACGGCCCTCTGGGCAACTGGGGCCACACAAAAGGCCTCTCGTGCCCCCGCATAAAAAACTAAATCATTAACTCCGAATAATCACATTTCATTGAGTACACTTATGTTTTAAAGCTAGCGGGTCTGCCAAAACGAGTGTCCCCAATTACTGTACAGAAATAGCGCACGTTTTATTCAGGCCTGGTTGAAACCGTTTAATTGTAAATTCAGTCGTACCAACACACCATGGTCAGACACTTTTGAAAAAATATTTTTATTGGGGGAAAATATTGCTCTGCGCACGTTTTTCAGCAACGTGTGGCCTTTTCTAGACATCCGCTCTGGCAACTGCTACCTGGACGTGCGGTCGCGGGGCGACGCGTCTGAAAGTCTGGACTGTTCCACCGAGATCGGCGTGGGGGTGTCCAAGGCCTCGTGCTGCTGCTCCCTGGGACAGGCCTGGGGCACCCCCTGTGAGACCTGTCCCCCTCTAAACTCATGTGAGTACTGACTCCCTCTGACTCCCTCTAAACTCCTGTGAGTCTGTCTCATGTGAGTCCTGACTCCCTCTAAACTCCTGTGAGTACTGAGTCCCTCTGACTCCCTCTAAACTCCTGTGAGTCTGTCTCATGTGAGTCCTGACTCCTTCTAAACTCCTGTGAGTACTGACTCCCTCTAAACTCCTGTGAGTCCTGACTCCCTCTAAATTCCTGTGAGTACTGACTCCCTCTAAACTCCCTCAAGTCCTGACTCCCTCAAACTCCTGTGAGTCCTGACTCCATATAAACTCCTGTGAGTCTGACTCATGTGAGTCCTGACTCCTTCTAAACTTCTGTGAGTACTGACTCCCTCTAAACTCATGTGAGTACTGACTCTCTCTAAACTCCTGTGAGTCCTGACTCCTGTGAGTACTGACTCCCTCTAAACTCCTTTGAGTCTGACTCATGTGAGTCCTGACTCCCTCTAAATTCCTGTGAGTACTGACTCCCTCTAAACTCCTGTGACTGAGTCCTAGAATGTAGATCTGACTTGATCTCTCACTACGCGACGCATTCTTTTTGAAAAACTGTTGGGATCTCCTTCTCTCCACAGCTGAGTACAAAACCTTGTGTCCCGGAGGAGAGGGCTTCAGACCCAACCCCATCACGATCATTCTGGAAGGTGAGGGAACGGAGAACTTTTAAAAATTCAATTTTATTTATCGATTAACTAATTCATTTATTTCCGTTTTTGCCCATCGTCTGCTGACGACGTGACCATTCGTGCGTTGTTGAGAGCGAGCTCTCTGCTCCAGCTGAAGGTTTGACCCAGCCCTGTGTTCTGCTGCTCTGCTCTTTGGCAGATATTAATGAGTGCCAGGAGCTGCCTGGCCTTTGCCAAGGAGGGAACTGCATCAACACGTTCGGCAGCTTTCAGTGTGAATGCCCGCGAGGTTTCGCCCTGAACAAGGACATCAGAGTCTGCGAAGGTACAGAGCATCTTCTTATAATAATGTCATAATATATCATATTTAGCAGACGCTTTTATCCAAAGCGACTTACAGTAGTGAATGCATACATTTTTCAGTATATGTGGTTCCAACCTAAGCGTTGTCAGCACTGTGCTCGACCTACTGAGACACACAGAACCACTTATTCAGCTTCGTTATCTCAAATGTTTATCCGCTGACAGGCATAACAGCATTTAGCATTCGGATGGGGAAAAAATGTTTTTTCCTTGGGCTCCTGCATCTGTGGATGTAGTGCTGACTCGCACAGAATTTCACTTCGCCGATTTCATACGAGTCAATAAATCAGGGGAATCTGGCCGTTTTCTCGCCGCGCTGATCTCTGGCCCCTGTGCTGTGGCCATGTGTTCCATGTTCTGGCGGGAGAAGAAAGCCAGCTGAGCGCGTGTTCCCCCCTGAGGTCAGGAACGCGGCGCGCGCCGCGCTGTCGAGGCAGTCTGTGTGGTTGATGGCTTTTTAATTGGGCGCGCGCGTTGGAAACGAGCGCACAAGAATGGCCTGGAAACCTCCTAGGCGTCCGCGCGGTTTAAGGAATAGGTTAACGGCGCATAGTCGGTTGTTTACGGGCTTCAGAGCGGCACCAGTGGAAATGAGTGCTCATGATGTTTCCACTGTTGCTGTTCTGCTCCAGATGTGGACGAATGTGAGAACCCTGGGATTTGCGGTCCAGGCCAGTGCTACAACACCATAGGGAACTACACCTGCGTCTGTCCCCGGACTACATGCAAGTCAACGGTGGAAACAACTGCATGGGTAAGATAAATGTTTATCAAATGTTTGTGTATACGTGTGTGTGTGTGTTTGTGTGTGTATGCATGTGGATAACTATAAAAGTCTGTTTGTGTGTGTGAGTGTATATGTGTATGTGTTTGGATAAGTCTGTTCATGTGTGTGTGTGTGTTTTTGTTCACCTCAACATACTTATTTAGTTTTGTCATTTAGCAGATGCTTTTATCCAAAGCGACCTACAGTAGTGAATGCATACATTTTTCAGTATATGTGGTCCCAGTGGGAATTGAACCCACAACCTAAGTGTTGCCAATGCCATGCTCTACCTACTGAGCCACACAGAACCACAAGGTTCAGAAAACAAACCACTTCTCCTTTACGATGCAGCGTGCTCGGTGTAGATGACATGCATGGGGTGTATTTACTAGTGTAGCTATTTCCTTCCAAGCCTCTGCACAGCATGCACAATTCTCAAGAATGCTGTCTTTATCTTTATCTTCTGCTAACAAACACCTGTGAGACCAGACAGAGAGAGAGAGATAGGAGAGTGATTATCTGCGCTTCCTCTCTGCCGCAGACATGCGGAGGAGTCTGTGCTACAGGAACTTCTATTCTGACAACGGCACGTGCGACGGAGAGCTCAACTTCAACGTGACGAAGAAGATGTGCTGCTCGCCAGGCCTGGAACAAGCCCTCGTGCCCCGCAGGCCTGGAACAAGCCCTGTGAACAGTGCCCCTGTGCCCAGCACCAGTGAGTACCCAGCAGTGTCTCAGCAACGTCCCAGCTCACCGTACCTAATATACACCATTTAGCAGATGCTTTTATCCAAAGCAACTCACAGTAGTGAATGCATAAATTTTTCAGTATATGTGGTCCCAGTGGGAATTGAACCCACAACCTAAGCGTTGCCAATGCCATGCTCTACCAGCTGAGCCACACAGAACCACTGTGCCTCACTAAAATGCCCTGTTAATATCACTACTCCCAGTTCACTGCACCCCTGTATAGTGCCCCATCCCAAGTGCGCTGTGAGTCCTGCACCCCTGCACAGTGTACACACTGCACTCACTCTCCGGTGGTTTGTGTTGTCACCTAGATGAGTTTGCCGTCCTGTGTGGCAGTGAGAGACCGGGATACTACATCGACATTTACACCGGACAGGTCGTAGGTAAGGAGCGTGAGCGTGAACGTCCTTTCCGACTGTGGCGCTCTTATTCTTCTTCTGTGTCCTTTTCTTGTTTGTGCGTTTCGTATTGTCGATGGGCCTCGTACAGGAGGCCCTTAGAGACGAGCGCTTGTGTCGTTTGGCAGACATCGACGAGTGCCGGGAGATTCCGGGCATGTGCGAGAACGGCGTGTGCATCAACATGATCGGCAGCTTCAGGTGCGAGTGCCCCATGGGCTTCGTCTACAACGACAAGCTGCTCATCTGCGAAGGTACGGCCCCTTCTTCTGCTTTTAAAACGGGTCACGTGCACACCTGGGAGATGTTTTTAAAAATGGGTGACGTGTGTACCTGTGAGATCTTTTTAAACTGGTGACTTGCATACCTGTGAGAAGTTTTAAAAAGGGTGACGTGTATACCTGTGAGATCTCTTTAAAATGGGTGATGTGTATACCTGTGAGATCTTTTAAAACTGGTCACGTGTATACCTGTGAGATATTTTTTAAACGGCTGACGTGTGTACCTGTGAGATGCCATAAAATGTGTGTGTGTATACCTTGATGTTTTAAAATGCTCTGTGAAGACATCGATGAGTGCCAGAACGGGCCGGTGTGCCAGCAGAACGCCGCCTGTCTCAACCTCCCCGGAGCCTTCCGCTGCGAGTGCAGGCCTGGGCCCGCTTCACCCCCCGCAGTGTCTTGCCGCCCGTCTCCACACACTTACATTTACATTATATTTACATTTACATTTACATTTACATTTACATTTTACATTTACATTTAAATTTACATTTACATTTAAATTTACATTTACATTAACATTTACATTTACATTTACATTTTAAGCATTTAGCAGACGCTCTTACCCAGAGCGACTTACAAGATGTGCATTAATACATGGTAGGAACAATCATAGTTTGCGCACGAGATCAGTGCAGTAATACAGCGATAGACATCGTTGTAGGTAGCTGCATACCATACCTGTAACACTGGGAAGGAAAAGGTTATTATTATTGTATTTTTATTTTTTTTTTTGAGGAGTAATGAAGTATACATATACAAAAAGTATTAAAGAAATAGGCAGTGGTGATGACAGTTGGCTAGAATTCAGCATCCTTTGCACTGTATGTCTGTGCCTGTGTGAGTGCACACCAGTTACAATTGGGCACCTAACAGTTGCTCTTATCCATGGAGTTACACAGCGTACATTTACTGAAGCAGTGCAGGTTGGACACTTTTCCCCATCTGGGGGTCAAACCTGCAACCTCCCATGCTACAGTTAATTCATTCATTCATTATCTAATCCACTTATTCCTGGTCAGGGTCGTGGGGGCTGGAGCCTATCCCAGCATGCATTGGGGCGAGAGGTTCTCAGGTGACCAGTCCATCGCAGGGCCCATACACCATTCACTCACACACTCATACCTACAGGGCAATTTAGACTCTCCAGTTAGCCTAACGTGCATGTCTTTGGACTGTGGGAGGAAACTGGAGTACCCGGAGGAAACCCATGTGGACACGGGGAGAACATGCAAACTCCACACAGACAGACCCCGGCCGGGATTCGAACCCGGGACCTTCTTGCTGTGCGGCGACAGCGCTATAGTTGAGAGGTGGAAATAAGCTTGTGTTCCCCTGTGGGTCAGCATCACTTCACATGGGAAATGAGTTGAGTGTGGAACGTTTCCAGGTCGACGGCAGATTGTGGCTGCAGATCAGCCGTTTGTTTCAGTCCTGCTGTGAACTCGAGGAAGTGCCTTCTCTGGAAAGTCTTTGATAACATCCTGGGCGAGGACGGAGTTATTTCAGTTGAGCGTGAGCCACGCTCAGTTCCTGTTGTTCTGCCTTCCTTTATTTCTGAGAAAGTACATTCGAGGGGACAAGCGGTTAAGAGAACCGACCCCTTTTAGTGGGTTCGAATCTAATTATGCCGTGAGACCCAATGTTTCAGAAAACACCTTCTGTTTGTAATCAGGCACAGAACATTGTGAAAAAGGGCTCACGAATAAGAGAGGAATCGAGGGATGAGGTCTCGTTAGGTTTCTTTTTTCCGGAACACAGAGTCTGTGAAATGCAAGAAACGCTTGTGTGTAACGTCATGCCTGGATTCAACGGGGAATGCGAAAACCATGAGAACATTTGTTTTTAATGGGACAAAAATGTGCGCTATTCCGAGCTTTTTGGATGAGTTTCAGAAGTGGGATTCATCAATCGCTCCCCTCTCGGAGTGTAAATAACCTGCGCTTATACTTGGGGGGTTGTGCAAGAGACGCTATGACTCAGGGTCTGGGAATTCTCTGTCCGTTTGCTTCCCACCAATAAAAGTAATCCTCGTGCAACAGCATGGATTTTGTGTGCAACATTATTGGATTGAGATACTGATTGAGAAACAGTGATATTGAGATTGAGATTGAGATTCAGATTCAGATTCAGATTCAGATTCAGATTCAGATTGACAAACAGAGAGATTCAGATTCAGATTCAGATTGAGAAGCAGAGAGATTCAGATTGAGATTGAGATTGAGATTGGGATTGAGAAGCGGTGATATTTGGGTGGGCGGTGGTTCTGATAGGCCTGTTCCCCCCCCTCCAGATCGTAACGAGTGCGTGGAGAACCCTGGGGTCTGCCGGCCAGGACAGTGCATCGACACGGTGGGGAGTTATCGCTGCATCTGCCCCAACGGCTACAAGGCCACTCCGGACTCGTCCATGTGCATCGGTAAGCGTCGGGTTTCTGTAAGCGTTGCCATGGCTGACTTAGTTCCTGTTGTAAGAAAAGTTTTGTTAGATTAATTATTTTATATTTCTGATATATTTTTAAAATACATTTAGTTTCAGATTATTTATTTTTATTTTCTCCCAATTTGGTGGCCAATTGCCCCCTCTGTTATTCCAACTGTCCACCCCAAGCCCACCACAAGGCCACTCTGGTACCGGTAGTGGCAGAAACGGCGAACCGCCTCCTCCGAGATGGAACTCGTTCAGCGCCGACCGTGAATCCAATTCCGTGAAGCTTTCTGTGCATGTGCCAAGCTCATGCTGGCTTCCCTCCCCCTTCCCCCTTGGGGCGGACAGCCAACTGCCGCCCCCTAGTGGTACTCTCGGCCAGAGCCGGCCTGGCACAGCCGGGGAACCAAACCCCAGCCGCAGTGGGCAACTTGTACTCCGGGCGAGTGCCTTTACTGTTACGCCACCCGGGGGCCCAGGTTTGATTAATTAGACGCAGGTCTACCATACCTGTGGACCTCTGAGAGGTTCAACCTGCTCAGCAATTTTAAGAAAAGGTTTGGTATGACATCACTGACAGGTCCATCTAGGCAGATCTTCCTCTGAGAGATGAAGCTGTTTAAAAAGTGCTGTCAGATGAAGCTGTTTAAAAAGTGCTGTCAGATGAAGCTGTTTAAAAAGCGCTTTTTGTCGTTGCAGACGTGGACGAGTGTGAAAGGCAGCCATGCGGGAATGGGACGTGTAAAAACACTGTCGGGTCATACAACTGCCTGTGCTACCCCGGGTTCCAGCTGTCCCACAACAATGACTGCATTGGTACTGCACCCTAAAACCAGCGCACCAGCCTGCATCTAAAACCAGCACACAAGAGTACATCTAAAACCAGTACACAAGAGTACATCTAAAACCAGCGCACAAGAGTACATCTAAAACCAGTACACAAGACTACATCTAAAACCAGCGCACAAGAGTACATCTAAAACCAGTACACAAGACTACATCTAAAACCAGTACACAAGACTACATCTAAAACCAGCACACAAGACTACATCTAAAACCAGCACACAAGACTAATAATATAATAATAATATAATATATGCCATTTAGCAGACGCTTTTATCCAAAGCGACTTACAGTAGTGAATGCATACATTTTTCTGTATATGTGGCCCCAGTGGGAATCAAACCCACAACCTAAGCTTTTCCAACGCCATGCTCTACCTACTGAGACACATCTAAAACTAGAAAGACCATCTAAAACCAGCACACAAGACTACATCTAAAACCAGTACACAAGACCAGCACACAAGACTCTGTACACTCTGCTTTATCATTTACTGGTGTGCCAAGGTGTTTTCTGTTGACTGTGTTTGACCGTGTTTGGTGACTGTGGTTGACTGTGTTTGTTGACTGTGGTTCTGGTGAGTGTGGTTGACTGTGTTTGGTGACTGTGGTTGACTGTCTGGTGACCGTGGTTGACCGTGGTGACCGTGTTTGGTGACCGTGGTCTTCTGCTCCAGATACGGATGAGTGCTCCACACAGAGGGGCTTGTGCCGGAACGGAAACTGCATCAACACGGTGGGCTCGTTCGTGTGCCTGTGCCGCGACGGCTTTGAGCTGACGGCCGATGGCAGGATCTGCGTGGGTGAGGGGCCGCCTCCTCTTCCTCCTCCTCCCCCTCCTCCTCCTCCTCTTCCTCCTCCTCCTCCTCCTCCTCCTCTTCCTCCTCCTCTCCGTCTCTGTCACTCACTGAACACACAGGGCTCTTGTGAGAGCCAGGCTTCATCAACCCCCAAAAGCTGGTGCTCATGTTTTACTGGTGACTTTCTTATTTGAACAAAACCGTTCTGTCTTCTTGATTGGTTCATACGGGTGAGAGATTGACAGCTCATTGGATTAGTGCAGTGGGTCCACTCCTTATATGGATATGAGGCCTCACTCTCCTATCCCTCCCCACCCCACCCCCTTTCACCAAAATTGATAGATTACAGCATATTGAGATTCTGATGATAATTATGTTTATTGAGGAAATAAATACATATCCACTGAGGTAGGAGATTGATGATCTCAAAATGATGTCACGGTTAAAAATGCTGTTCACAAAGTTTGAGCACTTAGCTGCTTATTTATTTAGTGTTAGATGTTCATGATTATGGAATACATTTTGAAGAGCAGTACCCAGGCTTTGTAATAAAGTGAGGTATTTCATGAAAATTGCTCTTAAGTGCAGTGATGTATATCTGTCTAATTGCAATTGGCTATACAAAACATAATTTTTTTCTGGTCAGAAAAGTAAAACAAAATAACATAACCTTTTAATACTGGAATCATATGCAAGAACAAAAAATATATATTATTAGCTACCACAGTGTCAAAAAAAACAACGTAATCATTCCATTCATTTTTGATTTTCATGTCTTTCATTTTAGAATTCTGCCTGACTGTGTCGAGTCCCGACACACACACGTGGTGATTTTAGAGATGTGTTTGGAGCAGAAATGGGTGTCGTTCACTGATTTGAGTTTCCCGTACAGATATCAACGAGTGTCTGATCAATCCCGGGACCTGTGGGCCTGGAACCTGTCAGAACCTGGATGGGTCGTACAGGTGCATCTGCCCCCTGGGGTACTATGTGACCGACGATAAGTGTGAAGGTATCTTTCATCTCACCGTGTTGACCAATCACAGATCACCTTGTGATCCTTACATGATTTAGCACCCCACCCACCCACTGACTACCTAACTCAGGAGGCGCAAAGTCAGCCAGCCCTGGGTCACCTTTGGACTGACCATGATACGGTCTTTTTTGGACACACCCTGTGCCGGCCAGAAGAGGATGGGCTCCCCCCCTTTTAGTCTGGTTCCTCCCAAGGTTTCTCCCTATCAAGGGAGTTTTTCCTTGCCACTGTCGCCTTAGGCTTGCTTTTGGGGGGGTCTAGGCCTGGGTTCCCTTTTGTTAAGTGTTTTGTGACAATGCACTTGCAAAAGCGCTATACAAATACATTTGATTTAATTTGATTTGATTTGACTACTCGGGAAGGCTGCCGTGGCAACACACACAGTTAGCCATTTTAAATGTAATTAGGTTCTGTACCAGATCAGAGAGGCTTGTATATTTAGCCCAATATTTATGAAAACAACACCCTTTACACAAGATATGTATTCCTACAACTGTTATTTACCATTCACATAATATACAAACTAATATGGAACAATGTGAATATTATTATTTAGTAATTTGGTCTTACCCAGAGCGATTCACAAAGCCGACAGGGCAGGAGACATATGGGGCATATTGAGTCAGACGATTCACGAGAGACAAACTATCGTGAGGGATGAAATTGACAGCTGTAAAATTATATTCTCAAGTGTGGCCTAACACATGATGTCATTTCACCGAAAGTCGACTCTGTGGCTGAAATTCAGCACAGATTTATGAGCTGCTGTGCTCTGGTTATGAAGGGACTGTACGTCCTTCTCAAAGGCTTTAGGAATACACGCTTTCTGTAAAGTGTAACCAAATGTAGCTTTGGGCAGGAAGAACACACAAATCCTTCTCTCTTATCCTTCAGAATAAAAGTCAAAAACACACAATTATAAAACTGAATCACACCGCCCGGATTTTGTATTCAGAGACGGGCGAGAACTTAGATTCATCTTTGCAACAGAAAAAAATATCTGTGCCCCATATTTTAAGAATAGAACCGTTTATGCAAACGTATAAAAAGAAAAATCTGTTTGAATAGCAAAAAAAAAGTCCTTCTCAGACAAATGCACTTTGGCGTGCGCTGACAGACTAAACGCGAGAGGCAGGAAACGTTCCTCTGACGGGAGTTTCTCTCAATTCTGCACCTGTTCACACAAACGTGCAGTGAAATATGCTGTGGTTTGTAATTGTAAAAATCGGAGCTGACGTCCAGAGATTTGGGCTGGCCACGCTGGGACAGACAGGCCTACCCTAAGCTGCTTCTCCTCTGACCAAAGTAACAAAGGAGGACCATCGGCAGATTCTGATCCTTTATTGTGCTTAAGCGCTAAACCGATGCTATCTGTACCATCCTGATGTTTTCCAGCTCTTTTATACTCTCCCCTGAAGCTTGTGGGCAGTCAGGCTGTGCAGGTAACAGGTAACAGCACCTGCTTTCGATTACGGACGGGTGAAGTCATTGTGGCGGTGAAGGTGTAGAGGTCATTTGAACATCAGATCAGTTCGTTCGTGGATCGTTGTTCCACCGGATCGAATGATTGGTCGTGTGCCTGGGTGACACAATCGCTCTGGCTCAAAACTACTTGTGTGTCTTGTGTCCGCAGACATCGACGAATGCACGGTGACCCCGGACATCTGCATTTTCGGCACCTGCACCAACACAGCCGGCAGTTTTAAGTGCGCCTGTCCGGAAGGGTTCCAGCTGTCCTCATCTGGGAGGAGATGCAAGGGTGAGCTCCCCTTCGCCACCTTCTTTTTATTTAACCTTTATTTAACCTTTATTTAACCTTTTATTTCACCTTTATTTAACCTTTATTCAACTTTATTTAACCTTTATTTAACCTTTATTTAACCTTTATTTCACCTTTATTTCACCTTTATGTAACCAGGCAGGTCACTTAAGAACAAATTAGTATTTACAAGGACAGCCTGACAAGAGGTAATTAGCCTCTTGAGGGGAAAGGGGAGGGGATAAAATGTAAAAGAATTAGACAGACAGACAGAACATTCGACACTGAGGGACAGGTCAGACAATAACAAAGAGTTACATACAGCAAAGAGCAAAAACACAAGACAGACAGACAACAGGAATAACAGGGACAGTAGGAGGCAAACACAATGCAATGCAAAGGCATAAGGCAATAAATAACAGTAAACATATATAAATAACCAGCACAAAGATATGCACAACAGCAACATCATAAGAGACAGGACATAAGCACAATTAAGACAAGAGCTGGGGCAGGCATGAGACAAACATCAAAGTACTGATATTATTGTGAGGATGGAAAGCAGTTGCATGTGTCTGTGAGAATCGCCCTGATATGCAATATCCAATCACAATCGCCAAACTGATCACATGACCCTGCAGGTATCGCTGCGTTTTTACAGAGCCTTCTAAGAATAGAATGAAATTATTCAAGTTCAAATTTATGCTTTTTTTCTTGACCTCAAACTGAAATGAACAAAAAAAATGGTGTGTAATAAAAAAAGTGATCGCTCTACATTTTTAGCCCAGTTAAGTTAAGCCCAGATTGTAAAACACAGAGAATGGATTCTCCTCTTTGTCATTTGGCATCATATGTTAAAATATATTTTGGTCCATTAAGCACAAACGGCGCAAGCCCTTTGTCAGTGTGGCGTAAAAGAGATGACATCTTAAAGAGATACTAACGGAAAGCAATCCTTTGGTACGCAAAGCATCGAGGTACAAGGCACAGAACGCACACTTGCGTATGAATCCAGGCCAATTAAGACATTACATTACAGGCATTTAGCAGACCTTCTTATCCAGAGCGACCGACAGTTTACATTTCTTTACAATCCATTTATACAGCTGGATATTAACTGAAGCAATTCAGGTTAAGTACCTTGCTCAAGGGTACAACGGCAGTGTCCCACCTGGGGATTGAACCTGCAACCTTAACGTTGCAAGTCCAGTTCCTTAACCATTACACTACACTGCCTGCCTGAAATTGGTTTATTGTCTTGGTGTTGGAGGTTGCGGAGCAGCTAATGCGGTTCAGATGTCCTGCTCTTTAGCGGCGTATTGCTCTTGGGCCGAGGGTGCCCAAGGGTTCCTGCGAGGGGCTCTCCGCAATTTTCCATTTCCTCAACGACTGAGCTAAAGGAGACGCTCATGATCTGAGCTGGGAGTTCCCAGCTGAACAGTGCGATGACATAATCACCTAAAAGGGAGGACCTGTTTACATTTCCCGGTTTGCCCTCACGCAGAGAGGGAAAATATGAAACAGGTTTTACGAACGAGAAAAAGTACGGTCAGTTAATAAACGGCCCTCGCGTGTCTCTGCGTTAAAATAGCCGCACCACAGATCGCTATCTACGTTCTCGCTCTCGATGTGGCCTGACGTCTTTCCCCCCCTGTCATTTCTCCGGCGCACAGCTGTGGCCGGGGCAGGGGGGAATCTGTGGATGTAAATCTTTTTATTTTGGAAAAGCTGACAAGTCAGTTTCACAGGGGGAAAAGTAACGAGACACTTTTGAGCGCTTTTTTCCACGGCGCTCTTGGGCCAGGTGTCTGCTCTGTGTGATCTGCGGAGGTCAGAGAGATTATTTGCTTTAAGTCTCAGGGCGGCCAGCGCGCAGGCTCCGGGGCCAGCTGCCAGCCATTTGCTTTCCATTACCGAGCGACTGAGAGAGCCCGCTTTCCCACCGCTGGGATGCACGCAGTGAAAAGGCTCTCGAACCCCTGCGGTACCGGAGATAGCCAGCCTCGGTTAGAAGTGTACCACCCGAGGGCCTCCGATAGCATAGCGGTGTAAGGCATCCGTATTGGCTGGTCCTTTACGAGTGTGAGCTGCCTATCACAGTTGCAGTTCAAAACCCGACTGTACCAGATCTGGTGCGCAGCCCCGATTGGGAGCGGTGTTGGGCTGTCCGCCCCAGGGAGAGGGGGGGAGGGAGAGCTGGCATGAGCTCACCGAGGAGCAGTAGGGCGACCTCGTAAACGGGGTTGGGCGAGTTCCGTCTCGAAGGAGGCAAACATTGCTTCGGGTATTAGCTTGTCCCGTGGAAGCAGGCGGCAAGTTCGTGGGGGAGGGTAAAATCGAAAATAAATAGAGGGAATAACTGGCTACCAAATTGGGAGAAAAAATGTATAATAAATTAAATAAAAAAATGTACCACCCAATCAGTTTTGTTATCCTGTTTCCTCGACTTCTGTAGTGTTTGGTGAAGTTGCACAGAGCAAGTGTTGCCCTTTTATTACATTGGTTGGGTGCTGTGCACTTTGTATGTGACCTTATATGTATGTAGGAGATTGCGGACTTTAAAAAAAGGTTTTCCCCGTTTTTCTTCTCAATTTGGAAGCCAATTATACCCTCTATTTATTTTGATTAACCCTCCCCCACAAACTCGCCGCCAAGACAGAACTCACTGACCCCCTTTCTGGAGACACAGCGAGTTCATGCCGACCACCCTCCCCCCTCCCTCAGGAGCGGACAGCCAAACACCAACCACCCCGATCAGGGCTAACGGCCAGGGCTGGTCTGGCAGAGACGGGTTTCGAACCACGTCTCTGATAGGCAGCTCACACTCGTACAGGACCAGCCAAATACCGGTGCGTTAGACCGCTACGCTATCCGCCAGCCCAAGATTTAGGACTTTTTTACGCCCCACTCCCCCACTACTCCACTGCCAGCGGTGATGTCTGTTGTTCATTTTGGAAAACAAATAGTAAAAAAACAACATTCCCCTAAAATAAGTGTACCACCTTGTGGAAGGCGTCGGTCTTGGCGTGGGGGGGATTGGGGTGATTAACGGCCACGCCTCCTGGCAGGGCAGCAAGAGCACACAGCTGTGCAGAGTTATCTAATGATACCTGTGTGCTTAAAGGCTCTGTTTGCCTGAGTAGGTGGCTGGAACACAGAAGCTGGCGAGAGAGAGAACTGTGATGAAAAGTTTGTGTATGTGTGTATGTGTGTATGTGTGAGTGTGTGTGTGAGTGTGTGTGTGAGTGTGTGTGTGTGTGTGTGTGTGTATGTGTGTGTGTGTGTGTGTGTGTGTGTGTGTGTGTGTGTGTGTAAATGTGTGTGTGAGGTGTGTGTGTGTCGTGCTGGTTCTCCCTCACCCTCACCCTCACCCTCTCTCTCTCCCTCACCCTCTCTCTCTCTTTCTCTCTGTCTCTCTCTCTCTCTCTCTCTCTCTCTCTCTCTCTCTCTCTCTCTCTCTCTCTCTCTCTCTCCCTCACCCTCTCTCTCTATCTGCCTCTCTCTCTCTCTCTCTCTCTCTCTCTCTCTCTCTCTGTCTCTCTCTCTTTCTCTCTCTCTCTGTCTCACCCTCTCTCTCTGTCTTTCTCTCCCTCACCCTCTCTCTCCCTCTCTCTCTGTCCCTGTGGGAGAGATGATAAATTCCGATAACTCCCTTCCCTGCATCCTGCCGCTCTGCTCCACACTGTGTGACACGCCTCTCTTTACCGTCCCACAGACGTGCGCGTGCACTACTGCTACACCGGGTTCGAGAGTGGGAGGTGTCTGGCGCCCAAGCCCCTGAACGTCACCAAGGAGGACTGTTGCTGCAGCGCCATGCCGGGCCAGGGCTGGGGCGACCCCTGCGAAATCTGCCCCAGCCCAGACGGGGGTGAGACGTCCCTCCTCCCCTCCTCCCACAGACCTGAGACATCCACCTCATTATCCCACATCCCATCCTATTATTATTATTATTATTATAATGCTTCATATGATTAAAATAGTATAGTTGTGTTATTCCCCCCTGGTGAGGAAGACGTCTCTAAAGGTCACTGTGTCTCGTTCCAGACGTGTTTCGCTTGCTCTGCCCGGCCCTGGGTCAGAAGATTGGTCCCAGTGACTTCCCCATCGGTGAGTCGAGCAGAACGTGTTTCAGCTCATTGTGTGTGAACACGCAGCATGTGATTCCAGTGGACACACGCATGTTAAATGTGATACACGATGCGTGATTCTATGTAATGGAATGTATGTCATGTTGTATGACTTTTGATTGTGTGTTTTTTTTTACATTCAGATATCGATGAGTGCTTAACGAACCCCGGCATCTGTAACAACGGAGCGTGCATCAACACCGACCGATCCTTCCGCTGCGAGTGCGGCTTCGGCTTCCGACTCGACTACACCGGGGTCAACTGTGTGGGTAAGCTGTGAGCCCCCTATACGAGGAGAGAGAGAGGGAGGGCAGTGTCCAGCATGTCCCTGTAGTCTGTGCCTATATGAGAGCAGTGTCCAGTGTGTCCCTATATGAGAGTAGTGTCCAGCGTGTCCCTGTATGAGAGAGAGGTCCAGTGTGTCCCTGTATGAGAGAGAGGTCCAGTGTGTCCCTGTATGAGAGTAGTGTCCAGCGTGTCCCCAGTGTGTCCCTATATGAGAGAGAGGTCCAGTGTGTCCCTGTATAGAGTCCAGTGTGTCCCTAGAGAGAGGTCCAGTGTGTCCCTGTATGAGAGTAGAGTCCAGTGTGTCCCTATATGAGAGAGAGTCCAGTGTGTCCCTGTATGAGAGCAGTGTCCAGTGTGTCCCTATATGAGAGTAGTGTCCAGTGTGTCCCTATATGAGAGAGAGGTCCAGTGTGTCCCTGTATGAGAGCAGTGTCCAGTGTGTCCCTAGTGTGTCCAGTGTGTCCCTATATGAGAGTAAAAAAAAATAATACATTTTTAAAAATGAAAGAAAAAGAAATGTCAGAAACACAATCAGAGCTAACTGTTGAACTGAATGAAATTGTTTTTTTGGTTTTGTCACAGATACCAACGAGTGTGAGGTGGGCAACCCCTGTGGCAACGGCACCTGCACCAACGTGGTGGGGGCGTTTGAGTGCGCCTGCGACGATGGCTTCGAGCCGGGGCCCATGATGACCTGCGAAGGTACCGTCACGCTGCTAGTCCTCAAAATAAAACGTGTCCGGGCCTCCCGGGTGGTCTTAGCGGTTACAACGTTCAACGCTGGCCACTGCGACCGGGGTTCGATAACACTGGCCGCGCCAGAGTCGGCTCTGGCCAGGAGTGCCACTAGGTGGTGGCAATTGGCTGTGCACCCCAGGGTGATACTCGCTGTGTATAGGAGTGGTTCTGGAGTACCGGAGTTACGGTCGGCGGCTTGGCGAGTGCCGTCTCGGAGGAGACGGTGCTTCGCTTTTGTCACTGCCGGTCTCAGGGCTACAGCAGTGAACCCACTATACGAGGGGGGGATTGACAGCGGGTGTAATTGGATACTAAATTGGGAGAAAATGTGATTAAATCAGAAACAAATTTAAAAACATATATATATATATAATTGGCGACCTGTCCAGGGTGTATTCCTGCCTCTCGCCCGGAACGCATGCTGGGATAGGCTCCAGCCCCCCCCCGCGACCCTGACCAGGAATAAGCGGCTTAGATAATGGATGGATGGATGGATATATATATATATATTAAAATTAAACATGTCCATTATGAAAATGTGTTCCGATCAGCTGCTTGCTAATCTCAGATTGGCACGGAGGAGATCGACACAGTCGAGTAAAAAACGGTTCCTT